>JAAEAF010001164.1:0-191461 GCA_011037195.1 Triatoma infestans | reverse complement strand
CCCATATGGGTACCCAGACTAGGAAGCACATCCTTCAAAGAAGAAAGCACTTCCAGTCTTTTAGCATATTGTGCACCAACCTGCAAGAGAAGGACACATAAACTCAACGCCTTCAACGCAGCTTGACTGTCCGAGCAGATATAAAAGCACCTTGGGAACTACCAAACCCTAGCTGTCCATAGCCCCATACTGAGTCCCCAAAGAAAAAAAGAAAACAAACCGGGTCTAGAACAAATATCCAGACCCAGGTCTAACCCGTCTAAGATTTACCCGCAGTCTGAACTAAATCGGACAATAACCTTAAAGGGAAATAGCCTAACCTCTTCCACAGACAAACCCTAATTCCTCAAAACCCAAGCAATCTGATCATAAGATGGATGGGTGTTTCCTTCTCTGTCTCACAGATTCTAAAAAACAAGTCTCCGGGCATGAACCCCATCGTAAAACTGGAAGTAATTAATGCTTACAATAAGTATTAATAAAATTTATGGCGCAATAGGCCATGAAGGACCGGCCGCCAGGGCTTGCCTGACGGCGATTTGAATAGGGGGGCGTGTGGTAGTAAGCACGCCGCAAATCCCACGCCTTTAGTTCCGGCCAGTGCTATCTAGGGCGCCACTAACTGTAGCTTCCCACATCACGCGCTGGGTCAACACCAGACTTTGCCCTCACAGGAATCGATCCCTGAATTCTCGCACGGTAGTGTAAACTGGAAGTGCATTTTTACTAAATTTAATTTTTTGTGTGTGCTTCAGAGCAAAATGATCGTCTCCCAGGAAAAGGTCCATTACCAGTGCCAAGTGCAGCGAAATTGTCAGAAATTGAAGATAGAAAGATGACTGCAAGTGATGCACCAGAAACTTCAAGTCAATATACACCGTCCACCACCAATGATCGTCAGGCAATGAAAGGTAAGGAGTTTATTATTTTGGGATGGGTGGGGAGGGGGTGAGATGTGTATTATTCTCCCAAAATTTTTTAATCGCATCGTGTATTGTATTTTTACTTTCTTTTACTCCTAGTAAGAGACAGTATTGTAATCGTGTCAAATTTTCGATATCGAGTTTTCACCGGAAATATCCGTTTTGAGGTGTGTTTTGTGTGTGTGTGTGTGTGTGTATGTATGTATGTATGTATGTATGTATTATGTATGTATGCATGTATATGTGAACGCAGATCTCAAAAACGAAAAATCGTAGAAAGTTCAAACTTGATATTACGTTTAGGTATCACCATGGGATCTGACGGTGCGTTATGTGTCAATATTCCTCAACCGGAAGTACCACTTTACTAGTTGTTTTTTTTACGTTTTTGCAATTTTCTCAAAAATGGCTCCGACGATTTTCTTTAAACTTGGTATATCAACTACACATACAAAGAGCTATAACTTTTATTTCAAACATTTCTCTGGGAAAATTCATTTAAGGCCATTTTACGAGGAGGGGTGGGGTTAGGTTTCCTCTAAAGTGCTATTTCAGTTTATTAGACAATTCTGTCATCTAAATAATGTTAATTAGAATTGAATATGTTGTTGAAATTTCCGAGTTTGAAAAAATGGAATAACCGAAAATGCGTTTACTTTACCACTTTACTAAATGATTTTTTCACTATTTCGCGATTTTCACAAAAATGGCTCCGATGATTTTCTTGAAACTCCGTATATAAATTAAACATACAAAGATCTACAACTTTTTTTAAAACATTTCTAAAAAAAAATTCATTTAGGGCACTTTTAGGGGAGGGGTGGGGTTATGTTTTTCTCTCAAGTGCTATCATGGTTGATTATACAATTCTATCATTCAATCAAAATTAATTAGAAATAAATAGATTCGCCAAAATTCCGAGTTTCAAGGAAATTAGTAAACCGGAAGTGCGCATTTACTGAACACTTTTTCAGTTTTCGACTAATTTCATTAAATTTGGTACACAAACTATAAAATTTGTCAATATTAATTTTGAGAACTGGAGTAAGAGAACGTTTTGTGAGTGTTTCACACCAGATTTCTTTTTTTTTTTCAGAGATTAAGCAACATTTAATACCACAAAGAATTTTTAAGATGTTAAAGTTTCAAAAAGAGAGTGGTATTGAGAGGTCACGAAGGCAGATAACAAACTTAAAATCCCTATTAAAAGTTCCTACCGTGGATATTACAAAGGTTGGAGCACAATCCCCAACTGATACAACAAAACAAGGAAAAGATAATAAAAAATCCAAAACACCACCATCACAACAACAGCAACAACAACCACAAACGGCTGATAGTAAAAAAGCACCGGGTAGCGCTACTGGCGCCCAAAGAACTCCCCAAAGAACGCCAACTGGTGATGGGCAAAAACCACAAACACCACAGAAGCAAGCCGCTGGTACACCAATGCAGGACATGGTCAAAAGTGAGTTTTTATTTTATTTTATTTTTATTTTGGATTATGCTTAAGAAAAATTTTAAGATTGTCCCAAGCAGTTGTCCCAGGCGATTATTGTCTCTACAGCACTTTCATCAGGTTAAGATCCCTGGTTAAGGATCTCAGGTTAAGAATAAGGCAATGAACCTTGGCAGACAAGAGCTTTGGTAAAGCTACTAAGGTTCATTGTTGTTATTGGCTTTGATAGTGTAACGGACCCTGAGAAAAGCATCAGAGATATTTTCCGTGATAGCCTGGGCTTCTTTTGGTGGTCATCGACCGGTTTTGAGGCGTTCAGCCCATCGTCAATATGTTTTTTGTCAAAACAGTGTGTTAACATAAGTCTTGCACAGAGCAAATTCAGTTAATACATTGGCAGGTTGAGACAACTTCAGTGGTTTGCTAATCATCTGATTTGCTAATCAGGAATCCTAGTAACCTAACGGGTTCTGGGAAGGGTATTATCCCCCTCCTCCACCTGGTAACTACCCAGGTTCTTAAATCTTCTCTGGGTGGCAGCCTCACAGTCCGTTAGGAGATGTAATGGAGTTTCCACCATCTCCCCACAGAATCTGCATGTCCAAACCTAGCTTCGTCAAGTATCCTCTAAGTCGAAAAAACCCTGTGAGGAAACCCATAAGTATGCGCAAAGTTTATTGCTACACTCGCCGGATGCATGCTTCCGAACTCATTGGGTTTAGTTCCCCAAGCAAATCTTGGGAGTACCAGAGTTGAGACCTCCTTGTCTCCTTCTTCTTCTTCTTGAGTTCCTCTAGAAGAGACTAGTCGCTGATCCCACAAAATGGTATATTTGCTGCATAGATAGAATCGTATCACTTTTATTTGAAATATTTTTCTAAAAAAAAAAGATTTTAAGAGGGCTATTGGGGAGTCTTGTCAGTTAGTTTAAATTTAAAGCACAAGCTTTGTTGATTTTAACATAGAGCGCTCCATATGAGGCCGCTAAGGTATACCTAGCTTCGTCACGTGTCTTCTAAGTCGAAAAAGCCCTGTGAGGAAACCCATAAGAATGCACGAGTTTGTGAGAATACACAGGCCGATGCATGCTTCTGTACCTCCTTGGGTTATAATTGGAACGCATCTTCCATTTGCGTATATCTTCTTATTGTTACATGGGACGAAGCAGGTCTCCCCGATCTCCGTTGGTTATAATTTCCCCCTAAGCAGATCTTGGCCTGCCACAGTCCGGGGAGGGAGTTCCAGAGTTTTGAGACCTTCTTGCCGCCTCCTCCTACCAATAACCTGACGGGTTCTAGGAAGGGTATTATCCCCCTCCTCCACCTGGTAACTACCCAGGTTCTATTAATCTACCAGTAACCTAACGGGTTGCTAGGAAGGGTATATCCCCCTCCTCCCCTGATAACACCCATTTTCTTAACTCTTCCCTGGGTGGCAGTCTCTTAGTCCGTTAGGAGATGTAATGGAGTTTCCATCATCTCTCCACAGAATCTGTAAGTCCAAACTTAGCTTCGTCACGTGTCTTGTGAGTCGAAAAAGCCCTGTGAGGAAATCCATAAGAACGCGCGGAGTTCTCTCCAAGAAAAAGGTTCAGACCCTAGAAGCGGATTTGCTAGCACCCATCTTTTCCATCTTATTTCCCTTAATGCCAACATGCCCTGGCACCCACCAGAGGGTGACTTTATTCCTCCTGCCAAGATCATTAATTTTACCTAGGCATTCCCAAGCCATTTTAGAGCTGATCACAAAAGCGCTCAAAATTGCTGTAATGGCTGCCTGGCTCTATCGGAAAGGATTACAATTTGCTGATTCCCTAAATCCCCTATCAAGATTGAATTGAACATATCTTTCAATTACGTATATATCTCCGCCAGTGAAGATGCTGGGAAATTTAACCCATGGGGTTCCTTGTGCTTGGTCCTTGGACCAACCACCTCTCCGCCTCAGTCCCCTCCAGGGGCCAAAATTTTAAGTTAATAAACTCACTAAAATTTACGCTTATTTATTTATTTATTTTTTGCAGATTGCGATGTACGCTTGGATAAGCTTATCAATTTGGTGCCAACAATAGCACAAGTTAATCGACGCCCTCAAGTTCGTCAAATACCGTTAACCAAAATTTTAGCCATATCTGATAAGAAAGAGTCCAAAAAAGAAACTGGAAAAGGCGAATTGGCATACAGTTAGTTTTGATTCATATTCTATCATTGCATCATGACAGTTAACGCCTTTTTTTTAATATATTGCCTTTTTCAGTTCCAAGAGTACCAATCGCGGATATTGTGCAGATGACCGTAAATCCAGTCTTTGATTTGCAAGATACTAATTGTTATACCGTTGGACAGTTATCCAGTATGTTGAGGTTTGAAATAGAACGGCCTAAAAATGCAGGTAAATATTGCAAGTTTTGCAGTGAGTCCAGTGTAGCTTGCACTTATGCAATGGTCACAACTTCCGGCACATCTAGGATATAACACCGTGGCAGAATCTCTGGACTAAAGAAGACCCAGCTGCGAAAGCTTTTTGGAATGAAGCCATTTTCATGAAAAACATTTCGGTTTCCAGGTTGAGACAGCGTCAGTGGTTTGCTGAAAAACCGACATTCCACCCGTGTTTCAATGAACCTCTTCTCAGGGTCGTTACATCTTGAAAGCCAATAAGGCAATGAATCTTGGCAAAGAAGATCCTTAGAAAAGCAACTAAGGTTCATTGTTGTTATTGGCTTTCATGGTGTAACGGACCCTGAGAAGAGTATCAGAGATATTTTCCGTGATAGCCTGGGCTTCTTTTGGTAGTCATCGACCGGTTTCGGGGCGTTCGGCCCATCGTCAGTATGTTTTTTGTCAAACATAAGTGTGATAACATAAGTCTTGCACAGAACAAATTCACTTAATACACTGGTGGGTTGAGACAGCGTCAGTGGTTTGCTGAAAAACCGAAGTTTTGCCCATGTTGCAATGAACCTCTTCTCAGGGACGCTATATCTTGAAAGCCAAGGCAATGAATCTTGGCAAAAAAGAGCCTTAGAAAGGCTACTAGGTTCATTGCTTTATTGGCTCATTTCAACATGGGCGAAACGTTGGTTTTTTAGCAAACCATTGACGCGGTCTCACCCTGGAAACACAAGTGTTTTTTAAAGATATTTAGACCCGGTAGCCGTTTTTGAGCGCAAAGGATATCTGGATGTGAGGATATTATGCGCCTCCTATCCTCCAACCCCTAAGCAAACTTTATATGTGCTTGAATGTGTGTATGCGTCAACTTCTCCCCCGGTCAATTCTTTTTCATTTTGGCCTCCTCAATATGTTTCCGCTGTCGTCCCAATTTCTAGCAGTCACCATCCAGTTGCGGTTTCGGTGGATATTCTTCGCGTCTTAAGCTGCGGCAAGGGTTTTGCCATAGTAATCTGGGCCTTACAACCTTAAGTTTCCTGTCTGGTGTCTTGCGCAGAAATTTTGTGAGGTTCTACTTATAAGTGCATACAATTCTCTGTTTTGATTCCGATTCTTATAATACTTTCAATATTTCTTGTCCCCCGCATTTCAATAAGTGTAGCCTTATTGGCCATAAGCCTTATCGTTTTTTCAGCCTGCTTAAGCCTCACAAAATCTCTTCCCTGTATTCATCCAGTGCTGAATGATAGGGTCAGAAGAGATGGAAGAAACTTAAAACTCTGGGCTCCTTTGAAGACACCCACTTTTTGGGATACCAATGCCTAGTTCTTTTCTTCCAGTCTTTTTCCTTTTTTTTTGAGATGCACTTACCCTTAGACTCACCAAATTTTTTTTCCAGAATTTTAGTCATGAGAAAACAAAAGTTGCACTGTGCCCATGCACTTCTGCATGTGGATCACTCTCCTAGAAATTCTATAATTTCTTGAATGTTTCAGAATCAAAAGTGGATTTAAGCTTAATCGTAAACAAGATCCATTCCAAGCAATTGATGCTTGAAAAATTGGCAGGTTTGTTCACTTATTTTTTTTTTCACATACAAGGATGGGATTGATCAGTTTCCCGATTTTGCCCATAGATCTTTCTTTTTAATGTAACCTAAAAATTTGACTAAAGCTAACTTTGTTTTGCGACTTTTTTTTTAATTTATCAAGTGTTTTTACTGTTTTTCCAAAGTATGCAAAAAAAAAAATCGAAGTGCGAGCCGTGATAAATCACCTACGGTAAAGGCGGAGTTAGACCGAATGTTGGGGGGGGGGAGTCTGCGCCTTAATTTACGATGTCAAAACGTGGGTATCGGACTTTAAACGTGGTCGTATGAGAAGTTGTGGAAAATAGTCGATTTAATCGGCTAAAACCCCAAAAAATCTTCCAAAAACCCATTATGGAATTATCGCCCGACTGAAATTATGGCAGAGATTAACTGAGATTGCTAGCGATATCCAATGATGTACGGGCCACGTCACATCCTAAATATGAAATGTTGGGAGGAGAAAAAAATTTTAAGGCAAGATGGGTGCCGCGTTTCCAAAAAAAAAAAAAAAATCTGGTATCAAACACTCACACAACTTTCTCTTACTCCAGTTTTCAAAATTGTAATTGACAAATTTTATAGTTTGTGCACCAAGTTTGATGAAGTTCGTTGAAAACTGAAAAAAATGTTCAGTAAAAGCGCACTTCCGGTTTTCTAAATTTTCTTGAAACTCGGAATTTTGGTCATCTATTGATTTCTAATTAATTTTGTTTGGATGATAGAATTGTATAATCATCTATGATAGCACTTTAGAGAAAAACCTAACCCCACCCTCCCCTAAAAGTGCCCTTAAATGCATTTTCCCTGAGAAATGTTTTAAATAAAAATTGTTGATCTTTGTATGGTAGTTGATATATCAAGTTTAAAGAAAATCGTTGGAACCGTTTTCGAGAAAATTGCAAAGAAGTAAAAAAAAAATATTCAGTAGAGTGGTACTTCCGGTCGCGGAATTTTGACCGCTGACCTACTGTCGGATCCCATGGTGATACCCAAACGGGAATATCAAGTTTGAACTTTCTGCGATTTTTCGTTTTTGATCTATGCTGATCACATACATACATACATACACACACACACACACACACAGACCATTTGCTAAAAAAGAACACTTTTTGGACTCAGGTGGACCTCAAAACGGATATTTCCGTTTGGTGAAAACTCGATATCGAAAATTGCACTTCTAGGAATAAGAGAAAATGAAAATCAAAAAACTGCCACGCGTGTCAGTATTGGAACAATGTTTTTGGCTTTCTACGAGTCCAAAACCCAACAGACTTTTTTCGCCGAAAAAAGGTGAAAAGCGGCCCCCCTTCTCCAAGGAAGGTACACAAAATCGGCACAGTTTTTTTTGGGGCGGGACGGTACGCTAGGGGAATCTTGTTGATAGTTTATCTAGAAAATGGGCAATTAACGCTGAATAATTATTCTAACCCTCACCAAAATTGAAGCGAAAAAATATTAAGGAAAAAATTGCCAGGACTTGCTGAAGTAATAAGTTCAGTTTTATGAGGACAACGCTCCAAACGCCACAAAGCTCCCGAGTGTGATAGCTAAAATTCATGAATTGAAGTTTACATGCACCCTAGGATACCAGGAGTTCAGCCTCTTCCCAAACCTTGTTAGGGCGGAAACTTATCATCCCATTCTCACTTATTACTTCCTTATTTGTTTTACTTCCTCAATAAACTTTTCTTTTTTTAAAAACTTTGAATTATTGCAGCAAGAAAACGCCAGAGAACAAAGATAATGACAATGTTGGAAGTAAAACGTGGCAGTAAACTATTTAAAAACTTAAGAATGAAGTCCAGAGCATTAAAACTTTTAGGCGTAGATTTAGAACAATTCTATGGCAGAGGTAAATCTTATTTTACTGCAAAATATTTAAGGCTTATTTGAGTCTTGATTTAACAGTAATTTTTTTTTTTTTGCTGTTTTAACAGGTAGGGTACCTCATAGTGTTCTAGTAAAGACCGTTTATACGGGCATGCGAGCTAGAAGTATCCCAAAATCTTTGAAAGGAAAAGAAATATATAAAATGCTATTGAAGAACAATATAAGAAAATTTAAAGTCAAAGGTAAAAAAAAGTTGGGACTTTAAAAGTATGTGTAAGCCTTTACTTCTTTATATTTACAAAATATAAAATAATTAAAACTGGTTGTAGTTGGGGGGTCCTCACGCGTTGGTCTAGTGGCTAGCGCACTCGCCCTCGCGTGCAAGAATCAGGGTTCGATTCCCGTGAGGGCAAATTCCGGTGTTGACCCAGCATCGTGATAAGAAGAAGTGGGAAGGTACAAAATTAGAGCACACTCCAGACCACCGTACCTAGCGCATAGCGCCAAACCGGTGCCTATGGTGGTCACTTAGCCTTGCCTACATAGTAGGTAAGTTACCATCCCTGCCACGTGGAGGCGGACCTCTACATATCCGTCTAGTCCTTTGCATCACCGCTACTTCACGAGCAAACTCAACAAAGTCTTTAAAATTGATAGCACTTTTCATTAATTCTTTGCAGTCTCCCGGCCAGTTCTCTCCCCTCCTTTTCAGCTTGAATTCCCTATGGATTCTTGCCTCGTCGAGGAGAGGATATCGGAAGAGAACGTGATGCACTGTGTCCCGTTCACCGTATTCGCAATTCGGGGAGTCTTTCAGTCCCCAGCTCATGGAGCTTAAAATTGAACTCCCCGTGGCCCGTGAAATATTGAGTTACGGTTTGGGATAGCTCCAGCCATCGAATCGACAGTCTGTGGTGCAAGTTCGGGAAGAACTCATATATGGTTCTCCCTTTCTCTGCTTCATCCCAGCGTCTTTGCCATTTCCCAATCTCGTACTCTCGGATCTTTTTCTTTGCAAGAGCAACTGACTGGACAGTTCCTCACCATCATGGACAATCATTCCCCCTTTTTTATACTTATGGGCAGGGCCCTCATCTCTAGTGGGAAGCACAGTTAGTACGCCCTAGGTAGCGAAGGCCGAAACTAAGCGGCATGGGACTGCGGCGTGCTTACTACCATCCCCACCCCCACCCCCCCCCCCATTCAATCGCCGCCTGGCAAGCTTGACCTTTCATGGGCTGTTGCGCCATAGTTTTTTTTTTTGTTTGGTAGTTGGGGGCTGCAGAACTGGAAAACATCAGAAATATTTTTCCCCTACTAGCCTACTTCATTTTGTGGTCATCCGACCGGTATCGGGACATTCGCCTCACCCTTCAGTAAAGGATGTCTTCATAAAACAGTGCGATAACACACCAACCAGTGAATCCAAATTACACCAACGATCTATTGTGCGCACTCTCTGGTATATGTAGGTGATCTTGCTCATCTACAGCACCCCCTCCAAGTTGAGGCAACTCCCTAAGGAAGCCCCCAGAATCTTGGAGGGTTCTAGGGAGGGTAATTCTCTTCAACCCCCACCTGGTAGATGTAGGGAATTATTGCACTCCGACCTGAAAGATCTATTGTGCCCCCCAGAGCCTTCACAGTGCACTGCCGGCCTCCAAGCAGCGTTATCTAGCTACAGACAACACTGCCCATCATCGGACAGTGAGTTGTATAAGCTCCTAGGAAGAGAAAACTAAGGGCAGCATGCCGGATTAAAACCCGGGACCTCCGCGTTGCTAGTCCAGCTCGCTACCACTGAGCTAATCTCTTTATTCTCCTTGGTTCGCCATTAACTAGGGACGGAGACCCTAGTTTGTGAACTGTGTTTGTCCTTGTCTGCAAAAAGAGTAGAGTATTTGTAGTTTAGGTGTATTGTCGTACTGTTCTGCCGGTCGATGTCCACAAAACGAAGCAGGCTATCATGGAAAATATCTCTGATGCTTTCCAGCTCTGCGGAACCAACCACAATATCCTCCAAGAATAATTGGTCGCTGATTCCGCAAAAAGGTTCATATTCCAAGAGAGGAGATGCAGCGCTTGCCTTTCTTTTTTGCCAGGTTGCCGGGACATGTTGGCGTAGGAAGGTAACGAGAATTGGCCAACATTCTAGGCTTATAAATGTTGTATTAAAAAAAAGTCCAATGTGATTAATTTAATGAAATTTTACAGGGAAAAGTTTGATTAAAAAGGACAGTCTTAAGATGATATTGGATGAAACTGAAGATCCCAATGCCAGCAAACAGTTATTGGATAATGATCGTTTAAGTTATGTAAGGCGGATAACTGAAGAAATTGTTAGAAGTAAGTAGTTTCTTGGGGGCTAGGATAATGATGCTGAAGAAGCTCACCTTTGATGGAATTTTATTGGGAAGATTGCCAGAACTTCTAAAGATCCGGAACCATTTCGTCCATTTTTTACTTTCTCTTACTCGTAGTAAAAGGAAGTATTGTAATCTTGTCAAATTTTCGATTTCGAGTTTTCACCGAAATATCCGTTTTGAGGTCTCCTGAGTCCAAAAAAGTGGTTTTTAGCAAATGATCTGTGCGTGTATGTATGTATAGTGAACAGCATAGCTCAGAAACGAAAAACCGTAGGAAGTTGAAACTTGATATTCCGTTTAGGCATCACCATGGGATCCGGACAGTACGTTAACTGTCAAAATTCCTCAACCGGAAGTCCACTTTACAGTTGGTTTTTTTACGTTTTTGCCATTTTCTCAAAAATGTCTCCGACGATTTTCTTTAAACTTGATATATCAACTACACATACAAAGAGCTACAATATTTATTTAAAAATTTCTCTGGAAAAATTCATTTAAGGGCACTTTTGGGGGAGGGGTGGGGTTAGGTTTGTATCTAAAGTGCTATTTCAGTTTATTAGACAATTCTATCGTGTGAATAATGTTAATTAGAATTAAATATGTTGTTGAAATTCCGAGTTTGAAAAAATTCGGATAACCGGAAGTGCGTTTACTTTACCACTTTACTAAATTATATGCTCACTTTTTCGCGATTTTCTCAAAAATGGCTCCGACGATTTCTGGAAACTTCGTATATAAACTAAACATACAATGATCAATAACTTTTATTTAAATCATTAAATATTTAAACATTTTAGGGTCACTTTTAGGGGTTATGTTTTTCTCTGAAGTGCTATCATGGTTGATTATACAATTCTATCATCCAAACAAAATTAATTAGAAAAAATAGATGGCCAAAATTCCTAGTTTCAAGAAATTAGTAAACCGGAAGTGCGCTTTTACTGAACAGTTTTTTCAGTTTTCGACGAATTTCATAAATTTGGTACATAAACTATAAAATTTGTCAATTAATAATTTTGAGAACTGGAGTAAGAGAAAGTTGTGTGAGTGTTTCACACCAGATTTTTTACTAGAGTGAGAGGGAGTATTGTAATCGTGTCAAATATTCGATTTCGAGTTTTTGTACCGGAAATATCCGTTTTTTTTTATTTTTTTTTTTATTTCAACCTGAACATATCAAATACAAAAGGCACGTCAATAACAATACTTCATTAGA
Source organism: Triatoma infestans (assembly GCA_011037195.1). Taxonomy (NCBI): domain Eukaryota; kingdom Metazoa; phylum Arthropoda; class Insecta; order Hemiptera; family Reduviidae; genus Triatoma; species Triatoma infestans. The sequence continues at coordinate 179,680 of JAAEAF010001164.1, read as the reverse complement.
ATGTATAAAATAAAATATTTACAAAACTGTAGTATTATGTACACTAAATTAGCACTGAATTCTAACCACCAAACAAACAAATATCAAACTGTTCACTTTAGTTCAAAGTCGTTAATGCTCCAGTTTGTATCGTGAATTCTTTTACACTATAAAAACAGTTGGAAATTACTATCTTTTTTCAAAATCATCTCAATTTTCAACTGTCTTATATTCACTGGGATTTTATTAAAAATTCTTATTGAAACGACATTTGGAAGCCATTCTGTTTTCTTTAACCTTGTCACTGTAAGTCAATATTTTCTTTGCTTCTTATGTTATACTGGTGCTGATTTCCTCTATTCACTGCATCTTTATTTCTTTTTAAGGGGGGGTCCCCTCACGTCCAAAAAAGTGGTTTTCAAGGCAAATGGTCGGTGTGTGTGTAGTGTGTGTGGGGTGTGTGTGTGTGTGTATGTATGTATGTAAAGGTGTGTAAATTAAGTAATGAAGGCGATTTTTTTATCTTTTTTTTATTCAAATAAAATTACAATTCAACATTGTCCCTTCAAAGTAACTACCTTGGGAAGCCACACAACGCTGAAGACGATTCTTCCATTCGTCATAGCAGTGCTGGAACTCGGATACTGGAATAGACTTCAGTTGGTCGGTTACGGCTGTGTGAATATTCTCCAATGTTCCAAAATGACGTCCCTTGAGGTGATTTTTCAATTTGGGGAACAAAAAAAAAGTCACATGGACTCAAGTCGGGTGAATAAGGAGGCTGAGGAGCCACAGGAATGTTATTACTGGCCAAATACTCATTAATAGAAATCGCGGTGTGACACGAATTTTTGCATAAATTTTTCTCATCCCCAATTCATTAGTCAAAATTTGATGAACGGTTGGGTGAGTCAAATTCAACTCTTCGCCGATCATTCGGACTGTCAAACGACGATCTGAACGCACGAGATCGCGGATTCTGCCAACATTTTCGTCGGTTCTTGAAGATGAAGGCCTTCCGCTGCGAGGCTCGTCTTCAATTGATTCCCTTCCTTCTGCAAACGACTTAAACCACCTAAAAACCTGTGCTCTCGACAAAACATTGTCTCCATAGGCCTGGCACAGTTTTTCAAACGTTTCCGTTGCACTGTGCCCAAGTCTGAAGCAAAACCTGATAGCACAACGTTGCTCGTAATTGATGTCACTCATTTTTAAAACGCACTGAAAAAACCTTGCTCACAAAAAAAGTCACTACGGACAGTGCAACAACTCTAGCATCTTCAAATTTGCACTGGACGTGTATCAGATGTTTACTTGCCCTACCACGCATGCGCCGCGTCTCCAGTGTTGCAAGATCGAGCACTAAAAAATCAGTCTCATTACTAATTTACACACCTCGTATGTGTGTGTATGTATGTGAACAGCATAGCTCAAAATCGCCAAACCGTAGAAAGTTGAAACTTGATATTCCCGTTTAGGTATCACCATGGGGATCTGACAGTACGTTATCTGTCAAAATTTCTCAACCGGAAGTACCACTTTCCTAGTTGTTTTTATTACGTTTTGGCGATTTTCTAAAAAATTGCTTCGACGATTTTCTTTAAACTTGGTATATCAACTACACATACAAAGAGCTACAACTTTTATTTGAAACATTTCTCTGGGAAAATTCATTTATGGGTACCTTTGGGGGAGGGGGAGGGGTTGTGTTTTTCTCTAAAGTGCTATCATAGCTGATTATACAAATCCTACAGAAATAAACAGATTCGCCAAAATTCCGAGTTTCAAGGAAATTAGTAAACCGGAAGTGCGCTTTTACTGAACAGTTTTTTTCAATTTTCGACGAATTTTATTAAGTTTGGTGAACACAAACTATAAAATATGTCAATTATAATTTTGAAAACTGGAGTAAGAGAAAGTTGTGTGAGTGTTTCACACCAGATTATTTTACCTTCATTTCCATAATTGGATCTTTCCTTTAATGTTTCCTATTATGCCTTTATAAATATTCTATGGCTACACTTAAATTTTATTTCTGTTTTATAGATGCGATAAGAATGCGCCATGATGTGGCAAAATCACTTGGGACATCCAAGAGATTACGATTAAAACGTAGAAAAATGATTGGTCATAAGGGTAAAAAGTTGATTGCTTATCCAAAACCTCCAGTTCCTAAATGTAAAGAGAAAAAATTACCTAAAATTGGTAAGAACATATAATGGACCAAATCTTATATTATAATAATCTATATTATTATTATTTTTTTTTAATCTTAAGGCGCGTCAACATCTATGGTCATTGGCGCCCGGAGCCTTCTCAGTGCACTGCCCGGCCTCCAGGACAGTGTTCTCTCATTACAGAAAATACTCCCCCCATCACCGGACAGTGAGCTGTAGAGACTCCTAGGAAAAAAATCTAAGGTAGCACTGGACTGGACTCGAACCCGGGTCCTACCGCGTGGGAGTCCAATGCGCTAACCACTTAGCTGTTTCCTTCCCTTAATTACAGAATACTTAATTACATAAAACACAAAAAAAAACTTAATTTTTATTTATTTATATTTTATTTTTTATAATTTTTTGTAATTTATTTATTTGTTTATTTTTTCTAACAAGTAGACTGATCATATAAAAAATGAATTAATAATCTTTTTAAAAAACATTGTTTATTCAGGGAAGGGAATAGCTAAGTGGTTCGCGTACTGGACTCCCACGCGGAGGGACCCAGGTTCGAGTCCAGCTGTGCTACCCTTAGATTTTTTCTTCCTAGAAGCCTCTACAGCTCACTGTCCGGTGATGGGGGGCCAGTGTTGTCTGTAACGAGAGAACACTATCCTGGGAGGCCAGGCAGTGCACTGAGAAGGCTCTGGGCGCTAATGACCATAGATGTGACGCGCCTTAAATTAAAAAAAAAAATTAAAATCCTCAGAGATATTTCCCGTGATACCTAGCTTCTTTTTGTGGTCATCTTTCCGATTTCGGGCGTTCACCCATCATCCAGGATGCTTTATTTCATGAACAGTGTGAAATAACATAGATTTTTGCACAGAGCAAACTTAGTTTATACACTGCTTCTCGGCAGTGCAATTGAGAAGGCGTCAGGCGCCAATGACCTTACATGGTGATACGCCTTAAATTAAAAAATTGCGTCATTGCATGAGTGACGACAGAGCCTCGCTCTGATTTTTATTTTCTGTGTATAAACTAAATTTGCTTTGTGCAATTCTTTGTTATATCACACTGTTTGACAAACGCATCCTGATGATGGGTGAATGCCCGAAACCGGAAAGATTACCACAAAAAAGAAGCAGGCTATCACGGAAAATATCTTTGAAGCACTGGAATAAATTCAGTCTCTGTGGGATTCTCACAAAGGAATTATTTCCCACTGTAAAAAAAAAAACACCTCCAAATGCAGTACTTCCGTAATAAGCTTACGGTGTAACTCAGGTTCAGAGACATTTTCCGTGATAGCCTGCTTCTTTTATTGTGATCTTCGACCGGTTTCGGGCGCTTGCCCGATCATCAGGATGTTTTTTGTCAAACAGTGTAATAACATAGACTTGCAAATACAATTGATACACGGATTTGCTCTGTGCAAGCCTATGTTATTACACTGTTTAACAAAAACATCCTGAAATCGGAAAGATGACTACAAAAAGAAGCAGGCTATCACGGAAAATATCTCTGATGCTTTCCAGCTCTGCGGAACCAACCACCACAATAACTCAGGTTCTCCCAAGGATATGGTAACATGATTAGTTATCTGTCAAGATTCAATATTTGTCAAACTGCAATTTATCGATGTGATTCTTCCATAGTTCAGATTGTTGATCATCTGTTATGGGTATGTATGTGAATGGTATGCAGTCAACGTGGCGCAAGTAGGTGGTCGGATTTTAAAATTGTTGTGTTTGGTTCCGCAGAGGTGGAAAGCATCAGAGATATTTTCCGTTGATAGCCTGCTTCTCTTTGTAATCATCGACCGGCTACCGGTCGTTCGCCCATGATCAGGATGCGTTTAGTCAAACAGTGTGATTAGATAGATTTGCACACTTTCCAGTTTTGCGAAATCAACCACAACAATTATTCCAGAGCTGCTTCCACCCCAGGCTTTTACGCTGCATTAACCCCGTTTTGGGGTATTTGCTATAGGCAATCACTAGATTCCGTATCTTTTAAAGCTGCTTTTGCCATATTATCCAGCAACCATATTGCCGGTGATGCTTATGTGTACGGATATTATATACCTTTGCTTATCTTTCTTTCAGGTACAATCGTGTCTGTAGTCATAAATCGTTTAACCGGTGATAATGATTTAATTGTGGAAACAATCATATTTGAAGATGTTATTGGACTATTTTGTGGAGATTATAATTGTTCTGAATTAAATTTAACAGAAACTAGAAAAATATTATCACTTATGGAACGATATACTTGTATAGATGGACATTATAAGAATACATTATTTCTTATTAATAATTGTACTTATTACGATATAACTAAATGTAATTTTATCCAGATTCCATATATGGATTGTCCATGCCAATCGGATATAGTGAAAAAATTTTTGACAGGAAATGGTGGTAAGTTTTGGTTTCATCCTTTTGTTTGACCCCGATTATTTCCTGGGGAATTTTTTTAAAAAGATCGACTTTTTTTTAATGCTTCCAGATAAAGATTCATTGACATCTTCTACATCATCGTCTTCATCAACATCATCAGAAAGTACATCAACTTCCTCATCATCAGGGTCTTCCACATCAACATCCTCTAGCAGCAACAGCAATTCATCTGATAGTGAACAGAGTAAGACTGATGTACAAAAATTATTCGATGGTACAACACCATTTTTAAAAGTAAAGCCAATACAACCGGAAGTTGTAGAAATTGATGATAAACCAGCTAAGGTGCATAAAATTCAAGCAGCTGTAATTGAAGCTCAAGTAGCTGATACAAAACAGCGACGTTTATATAGGGATTCTTGTAAGTAATTAAGATTAATATTTATTGTTGTAGTCTCGTGTAATTTAGATAAAAACTATGTTTTTGGGTAATATTTCTTTAGAAAATCTACCATATTAAGGTTAAACAGTATAAAAGATATTTTCCCTCGATAGCCCGTTTCTTCATTTTGTGGTCACTGACCGGTATCGAACCTATACGGTCTATTGTGCTGTGCCTTCCTTCAGCACCACTTCAGGTGCATGGACGATGTAATGGGATCCCTCTCTTAGGATCCTATTCAGGGCCACTCTCTCGGACTAGAGTGGGAGAAACTCCTTAAATACATCGACAGCACCATCAGATCCCTGAATCTCTCTACAGAATTTACACATGCTGTCTACTCTTCCACCCCCAGCTTCATCAGCTGTCCCCTGAACCTAGTTATTCTTACTAAGGCCGATACATGCTTCCTTCCACCTCCTTAGATTATAATTTCCCAAGATGATCTTTGTCTGTCACAGACCTGGGGAGTTCTGTTTTAGACCATGGGGAGTTCAATTCTAAGCTCCCATGAGCTGGGATTGAAAAGATTCCCCCGAATTGCAAATGCGGTAAACGGGACGTCACAGGGCATCACGCTCATCACGTTCTCTCCTCGACGAGGCAAGAATCCGTATGGAATTCAAGTTGAAAAGGAGGGGAGGTAACTGGCCAGGAGATTGCAAAGAGTAAATGAAAAGTGCTATAAATTTTAAAGACTTTGTTGAGTTTGCTCCCGGTAATCCGAAGGAAACTCGTTTAGTAAATAGAGTCTGATATATAGAGGTCCGCCTCCACGTGGCAGGGATGGTAACTTGCCTACTATGTAGGCAAGGCTAAGTGACCATAGACACCGGTTTTGACGCTATGCGCTAGGTACGGTGGCCTGGAGCGTGTTCTGAATGTTCCAAATTAATAATAATCTAAATCTAGAACTCTGGGTCTTCTATAAGAAAGTTCAGCACTTAAGCCACCAATGGGTCCATTGGTGCACCCTGGTAAAAACATCTCACATCAGCCCAATTTGGTATGTTTTATGAGATTTATAAGATCAGATATATTCCGAAAACTGTTCCCTGATTTTTGCTACCGATTTGGCTGTCAAAATTTTTAGTAGCATAACTTCACAATTGATGTTTTCCTTCCAAAAATGAGAAACAATATGTGGCCTTAGCTAGATATAAAGGAACCCCCTTCTTACCCTAATTAGGTCTTAACAAAACACTTTCAAATCAGTGTAATAAATTGATTTTTCTATTTGCAAAATCCTGTAATCGTGTCAAATTATCGATATCGAGTTTTCACCAGAAATATCCGTTTTGAGGATTCCTAAGCCCCCAAAAAAAGTGTTTTTTTAGAAAATAGTCTGTGTGTGTGTGTGTGTGTGTGTGTGTGTGCTCGCGCATGTGAACAGCATAGCTCAAAAACGAAAAATCGTAGAAAGTTCAAGACTTGATATTCCCCGTTTAGGTATCACCATGGGGATCCGCGACGTAAGTTATCTGTCAAAATTCCTCAACCGGAAGTACCATTTTACTGAATGGTATTTTCATTTTTTTGCAATTTTCTCAAAGAATGGCTCCGACGATTTTGTTTAAACTTGGCATGTCAGCTACACATACAAAAAAAATAACAACTTTTAATTTAAAACATTTCTCTGGGAAAATTTATTTAGGGCAATTTTGGGGTTTTATTTAGGTCAACTTTTTGATATTTTTTGAAAATGGTTCCAATTGATTTTCTTTAAACTGAGTATGTAAACTACACTGTAAAGAGCTACAACTTTTTATTTGAAATATTTCTCCGGGTAATGCCAGGGGTGTTTTGGGGGTGGGATTGAGGGTTATGTTTTTTCTCTAAAGTGCTATCATAGTTAATTATACAATTCCTACAAAATTAATTAGAAATAAATAGATGGCTAAAATTCTTGAGTTTCAAGAAAAATTAACCGGAAGTGAGTACATCACATCAGATTTTTTTTTTTTATCAAAGACATTCTGATGATGATAGACGAACGTCCCCGGAAATTGGTTGATGAAGCCACAAAATGAAACCAGTCTATTCGTGGAAAATATCCCTGACACAATATAATGTCAGGATTATCTAATTTGCTAAAGTCAGAATTAAAAATATTTCAACTTTTTAAAAAATCAAACATTTTTTTTTTAAATTTTTTCTTTCAACTTTTCAGTAATAATGAAAAAGGTATACCAAATTGGACAAACTCGTAAAAAATCTAAGAGATTTATTAATAGTAAGTATATTTTTGTTTTCGAAATTAAAATTAGAATTAAGGTTTCAAAACTGGTTCAGATATCACTATATTAAAGATCGATCACAAGTCACGTATCTCTTCTTTTTTTTTTTTACTTTCGCTTATTTTTACTTTATTTTATTCCTAGTAAGAGGAAGTATTGTAATCGTGTCAAATTTTCGATATCTGTTTTCACCGGAAATATCCGTTCACGTGAGTCCAAAAAAGTGGTTTTTAGCAAATGGTCTGTGTGTGGATGTATGTATGTATGTATATGAACAGCATAGCTCAAAAACGAAAAACCGTAGGAAGTTGAAGCTTGATATTCCGTGTAGGTATCACCATGGGATCTGATCTGACAGTACGTTATCTGACAAAATTTCTCTACCTGAAATACCACTTTACTTATTTATTTTTTTTTTACTTTTTTGCGTTTTTCTCAAAAAAAGCTCCGACGATTTTCTTGAAACTTCTATATAAACTAAACATACAAAGATGTACACTTTTATTTGAAAACATTTCACTGGAAAAATTTCATTTAAAGGCACTTTTGGGGGAGGGGTGGGGTTATGTTTTTCTCGAAAGTGCTATCATAGTTGATTATACCATTCCTACCATCCAAACAAAATTAATTAGTAATAAATAGATTTGGCCAAAATTCCGAGTTTCAAGAAAATTAGTAAACCGGAAGTGCGCTTTAACTGAACAGTTTTTTCAGTATTCGACGAATTTCATTAAATTTGGAACACAAACTATAAAATTTCGTCAGTTATAATTTTGAGAACTGGAGTAATACTAGAAAGTTGTGTGAGTGTTTCATACCAGATTTTTTTTTATAGTAAACTTTCGAGAGATTAATATTTTTTCGAGATCTTAATTATAATTTCGATTTCTCTATTGTTGTTTAGGAGAAGAAATGTTGAACAAATATGGACCACAATTTTATGAAAATAATATGAATGCACCAAAATTCCATTGCTTTTTAAATGATAAACGTAAGTAAAACACTACCATTCTTTTTTTTTTAACTTCTATCGGCTTCATCTGATCGAGAATCAATAAAAAGCAAAAAAAATAAATAAATAACTAATTTTTTTTGTTACAGAATTCAAGAAACTATTGATACCTTTGAATATGGAAAAATTATCTTACGTGCCAAAATGTTACAGTAAGTTGTGTGCTTATAATTTTTTTTTTTTTAATCTAAGCGAGGTTACAAACGGGTTCCATTAGATTTTTAGATTAAATGCTGCTGCTTTGTGGGGGGGAGTGGCAGGGAGAAGATTAAAGAGGTGCGGATATTCTCTGATAGTCAGGCCGTACTGAGGGTATTTGAGCAAGCCATGTTGGTAGAGCTCTCGAAATTGGTGGAAGAGTGTAGGAGAAGGCTTAATATCTTAGCTCGGAGAGGCAAAGTGCAGCTCTACTGCAGGGAGGGAACCTCCTAACTTTTTGCGGTCCCAAGCCAGCCCAACGCCGTCACTAAGAGGTTCTGTGATAGTTAGATTAGACTTTGGAGACGAGAGTTTTGGTGAAATGTTGGGTGGATACGCAGGGGTGCCTCAAGGTTAAAAGATTTATCAAAGCAGGGGGTGTCAGACTATTTCCTGTCCTTTAGTAGGATAGGACTGAGGACCTTGGTGGGTGTAGTGACTGGACATACATGGGTGTCTTAGTCATTTGCATAATATAGAGAGGAGTACCGTATTAGGGTTACACAGTATAAAAGATATTTTCCCGCATTGCCTGCATCTTCATTTTGTGGTCACTGACTGGTATCAAACCTATACGGTCTATTGTGCTATGCCTTCCTTCAGCACCACTTCAGGTGCCATGGACGAACTTTTGTCGCCTACAGCATCCCTACCAGGTTCAGATCTCTAAGGAACCCTAAATACCCTGGAAGGTTCTAGAGAGGTTATATTCCTCCTCCACCTCCAGCTCCTGGTAACTACCCAAGTCTTCTAAATCTTCACTGAATGGCAGCATCGCAGCACCGTCAGCATCCCTGAATCTCCCTACACAGAATCTGCACTGAACCTACTTATTCTTACTAAGGCCGATACATGCTTTCTTCGACCTCCTTGGATTATAATTTCCCAAGATGATCTCTGCCTGCCATAGACCTAGGAGAAAATTCCAAATTAATAATAATCTAACTCTAGAACACTCATATTATGTCAGAACTTTGATGATTGAGTTAGGGAAACGGTGTAACACTATTTATATGTCAGTGTCCCCCGTTTCACCGGTACCAGGTTTCGTGTATTTGGAAGATCCTCACTCTAGCAGGATTGCCCTAGGAGGGTGGAGCTGAATGATATTTTAGGATACTGTAGACAAACCGGTTGACTGCCTAGGGGGAGATTTATTAGGGGGAAAATTTGGGGGGATAAAAGCCACATAGGCTTAGGTCCGGGGCCGTCAGGCATCAACTTTTTATAATAATGATAGATTTAGATTAAGACTTGTCTAAGTCCTAAAGTAATGGTGATTCCTCCCCCCCACACACACCAATTGTATTTAATATAATTGTGGATCCAAATTTTTATCCACTTTGGACTTTAGAAGTTTTACAATGGGATTATCAGAGGGAATTATCCGGGCAGATTCAGCTGATTTATACATAATGGACAGTGTTATAGTCGTAGTTCACCAGAGCGCACTACTTGTATTAACAATAGATTGTGTTTGGATACCGGCAGTCAGCCCAAGTGCAGATCTTCTGGGTTACTGGAAGCACGGGAATAGAAGGCAATGAGAGAGCGGATCGGGGCTGGCTAGGTGAGGGATTCTCTTTACCATTTTATGATCCTAAGCCAGCGGTTGCCGTCACTAAGCGGTTTTACGATAGTCAGGTTAAATTTTTTGGATACGAGAACACTGGAGGAGCACGTGGGTGGACGACCATGTTGGGGTGCCACCAGGCTTAAAGATTTATCAAACGTAATTAGGGGGCTCCGAGAAGATTCAGGAACTTGGGTAGTTACCAGGAAGAGAATGGGAACATACCCTTCTCTTCCAGGGGGGGCTGTATGCTAGCCTATGGCATCGAGGGGCATATCACAATGGCCCGTGTAAATCACAGTGCAACGGGCCCCTTCATCCCGCTGTCCGCCCCCAAATAGTCTAGATTTATGCTTCTGCGGGACTTATTCTGGACTTCATTAATTTTAAGCACAAAACTAAAAAAAAATTTAATTTTCAATTTTTCAATATCGAATGTAATTCAAAAATTTTTATTTTGCAGGAATATTTGGACTTCATCTGCCTTATAGAGGTAAATATATATTTTAAATTATTAATTTTCCCCCACCCTATATTGACCACGCCTACACAAGCCACGCCTACACTTTCCTATTTTCTTTTTTTCATCCATTTAGCCGAAGAGGTTTACCCTGAGCAGGATTTTGCAGATCTTGCACAGTAGCCTTTGCCATGAAACCTTTCAAGCTATGCAGTGTAAACCAGGCTTTGGAATTTTAAATTCCTAAATTTTGAAGACATCAAGATTCTTGCCCAGATAAACAATTATTTACCGAAGTGTCCGTAAATAAGGCTGTGGAAACTGAGAGATAAAATAAAATTGTGTCTAAATAGAGACAGTGGACAAGCAAAACAAGGTTTGAAAACTTTAGCAGGAGGGCAATGGGAGGAGGAGGAGACTTAGACCTTGGGCAAAGAAGAGAAGAATGGTGAGCCCCGCCCACCACTTACAGTCAGGATGAAAGAGGCCACGCCTTATTTCTTTTTTTTAACCAAGATTCATTGCTCCATTAGCTTTCAAGGTATAACGATCTTGAAGCAAATCACTGAAGCGGTCACAACCGGAAATGCGGAAGTGTTTTCATAAAAAATGTCCGCGGAAACCTAAAAGATCCTTAAGTGATGAAATATTAGCACAAAAATCTAAGGAGTTCACTAGATTTAACAATATCTGTCTAAACAAGCCTACACTCCCTTTCCTAGTCACTAATCCCTAGGATTCCTAGGCAATTATGAATTCATCCATTAATCATCCTAAGATTTCAGGGATGCCAATAAATCTGAACTAACTGGCTAAGACCATTCTGGGATGACTCGGACACCCAAGCTGCCTGAGGGCGCTGAGTTCATGTGTCTTCACTTCCAGGTTGGTGTTAGAATGTTCTAAAAGACTGGAAGAGCTTTCTTCTCTGGAGGGTGTACTTCTAGTCTGGGTACCAAGTCATATGGGAATTTTTAGGGAATGAGGAGGTGGATAGGTTTGCCCAAATTAGGCGCTTCACTCCCTTTCACTAGTCCCGGAGCCTGCTGTTATAATCTGGCTTGCTTGTAAATCTGGCACATGTCTGTCAAGCTTCCAGTCATGGACAGCTTCACAGCATTCATCCTAATGGATGAGCTCAGTTGGTTGTCGGCAGTCCAAAAATGCTCATCGGTGGTCCGGACAGGGCTATTAGTGTGAGACGTTGCTGTGTCTTTCACAGAGCTCTCTCAGGCATCTATCTGGTTGGATCCTTTACTGGACATTGTGGTTTAAGGGGACATCTCTACGTAATGGAGCTTATGCCGGGATCCCTTTTGTAGAATCTGTGAGACAGAGGAGGAAACATCCATCCATCTTATGGACAGATTGCCTGGGTTGTGAGGAAATTAGGTTCAGGATCTTTGGTTGGAACAGGATGTCTGTGGGAAATGCTTAGGCTATTTCCCCTTAAGATTATTGTCTGATTTGTTCGGACTGCGGCGAATCTTAGATGGATTAGACGCGAGTGTGGATGTTTGTTCTAGACCCGGTTTGTCGTTGTTTTTCTTGGAGTAGCTATATGGGCCCAATGGGGCTTTGGATAGCGTAGGGTTTGGTCCCTCCCCACTTGATTTCAAAAAAAAAATTAAATCTTCTCATTGAAACCATTAAAAAATTACTAAGCCTTAAACATTTAGAATCTTTTAAAGATTTAAGCCTTAAATTTTATTTAGCCTAAATCTTATTTATTTATTTATTATTTTTTTTAGGTACATTGGTAACATCAACACGCAATGAAATCGGCTACAGAGCTTATATGACTAAATTTAACTATCAACATCGGCGATTTTTTGATAAACTATGTCGAGGTAATTGACTTTTAATCAGATCTTAGGCCCTACTCCCCCCCCTTTTTTTTTGCAGTATCTCTCTAAGTAGGAGAAGTGGTAGCAAAATTTTGAAATTCAAAACATAAATTGTTGCAAATTTAATTCACTAAATTTTGCTTTTATGGAATTTTTATCTAATATTTTCTTTTTTTTATGATTACAGATGAAAGAAACGAAGAATATACGGGCGAAGATGGTAATTTTCCAAAATTTTAATTTGTTTATAAATAAATTTTTTTTAAATTTCTCTTACTCCTTGTGGTCCATAGATAGGACTGGAGCCCTACTATGGCGTCTCAAAATGCCTTAAAAGTACAGCCAATCAGAAGATTGGCATACAATCAATCACAGGATTGGTCGGTTAAAGTCCTAGGCCAAAAATGTAGGCGGAAGAGTTTATTAAGAGCTAGGCGCAAAAGGTTATGGCGGAGCTGATCCAACAAGTCGGGAAAACGGTGGGTGGCCCTGTTGACAAGGGATAGCCTATGTAGGTTTTGTCAGGACACTGCATGTGCTGGGTCAGTGTTATGTGGGGGGGTGGGTTGTATGCCAGCGGATTTCGCCTGCAAGTTTCCAGACAGAGGGGAGGGCGCTCTCGGTGTTATCCAGCTTTATTAGGTCTCGGAGAGTGTGATCCAAACGTGGGTACCCCTCGGAATGAATCACCCAGAGATTCCCCCCACCTGCTGCCAAAAGTCCGTTCAGGTCATGGATGCCACATTGCTACACCTTTTTACTTTCTCTTATTCCTAGTAAGAGGAAGTATTGTAATCGTGTCAAATTTTCGACATCGAGTTTTCACCGGAAATATCCGTTTTGAGGTCCACCGAGTCCAAAAAAGTGGTTTGTGTGTGTGTGTGTGTGTGTGTACATAGATACATTTATATCCATAAATGGATATCTATGTATGTGAACAGCATAGCCCAAAAACGAAAAACCGTAGAAAGTTGAAACTTGATATTCCGTTTAGGTATCACCATGGGATCTGATCTGACAGTACGTTATCTGACAAAATTTCTCTACCTGAAATACCACTTTACTTATTTATTTTTTTTTTACTTTTTTGCGTTTTTCTCAAAAATGGCTCCGACGATTTTCTTGAAACTTCATATATGTGGGATATATTCAGATAATAATAATATCCGACAATAATTATTTAAAAGAAGAAATGGAGAAAGATAAAATAGTGTCCACTTAACTCTTTAATATATATTTATGAACTTGATCTCTAAACAACATGAACAACTGATTAATAGTTAATAAAAGAAATAATAATAAGCACACAACTTAAAAACATATAACTTTGAGAATTAAACACAACCTTTCAAAGAAAACATCAGAACAACGCGCGCAACATGGTTCATACGTATTATATCAGTAACCTCCCTTAACCTCCTTCTTTACACATAGCACAGTGATGCCCACGGGGCGGGGCCCCTACATTCGGCCCTCCTGACTTTAACCTCGTCCTCGAGGATATCGGAGCTACGTCCGCAGCGCAGTTTCCTTCTTCCTCTCTCCCGATCAATACCGGAGAAGATGCAACTTCTGTTTCACATATGTCTTGGTTCGATTGGGCTCTCTCATCAGATTCTTGAAAACCATCCTCCTCGCTCGACGTCTGGCCACAAGAATAATCTTCAATATCTGGCAGCCAAGGTTTAATGAGGTCAGCTGATGTCGTGGTGAACCGTGGCCTTCGTCGTGTCCAACCTTCCGCACTTCATATCTGTCGTTTCCACTGATTTTATTATCGGATATGGACCCATAAACTTCGACTGTAACTTGGATCCCGGTTGAGTTCTCTTGATGGCAACTAAATCGCCATTTCGGTACGTTGTAGCCTTTTTCCTCCTTTTATTATAAGTTTTCTTATTCTCCTCCTGAATTTTATGAATGTTTTCCGCAGCCCTTTGCCTTAATTTGTCTCTTTCTTCCTGAAACATAAACTCGGCTTCATTGTCAATTAATTCTCTGATATCTGTATCTTCTCTCAACTTCATTTGCGTTCCCATAAGGAGATTAAACGGTGATGAACCTGTACTGCGACTAGGCGTAGAATTAATAAATTGCTGAGCAACATTCACATGCTTAAACCAACGTTCGGGGTCCTTGCTGAGTTTCATCAAAAGAGGAATTAGTAGTCTATTCACTCTTTCAACCTGCCCGTTGGCACGAGGCAACCCGGTGGTAATCTTCACATGCTGTATTCCTTCCGTTCTACAATAGTCTTCAAATATTGAGAGGTAAATGCAGAACCTCTGTCTGAAATAATTCTCTTCGGATTCCCAAAAATTGCAGCCTGTTTCGCTAGACTGTCTATGACTTCGTTGGTACCGGTACTTTTTGTCGGATACAGCCAGACGAATTTAGAAAAAGCATCTATGACCACAAATATATGACAGCACCCCTTTCGGGTGTTAGATAAGGGTCCTACATGGTCAATGTGGTAGGTATGGTAGTGGTAGTTCTCCTTTACTAATAGGGTTGAGGAAACCTTCCTGCTTTCCTGCTTTTCTTTCGGCCAGGATACACTCAATACAGCTACCAATGACTTCCTGTACTCGTTTATTCATCTTGGGAAAATAATATTCTCTCCTGAGAATTGACATTGTTTTTGCAACAGAGAAATGGCCTTGCATGAGCTAATTTTACAATTTCTATCTGCATTCTCCTCGGAACTACTAGCAACTGTTCCCCATATATCTCTTTATACAAAAGCCCATAATTAATAATATATCCCCTCGATTTCTTTGGGTCTTCCAAGATATTCTTCAATACCTCGTCTTCCCCTTGAGCTTTCTTCAGTCTCTGGATTAATCCTGATCTTTCGTCTGTAATCAGCATGGCGTTGAGAAGTGGCATACGACTTAGGCAATCAACATGTTTTAAATTCTTACCAGGACGATGCTGCACAGTGTAACTGAATTCTTCTAGAAGAAGAACCCATCTTGCAACACGTACGCATAGATCCTTCTTTTTCATAGTTAGTTCAAAGGCACGACAGTCAGTAACTAGGCGGAACGGTATTCCCAAGAGGTAAACCCTAAATTTTTTCAGAGCCTTAATAATGGCCAATACTTCCAACTCGTAGCTGCAATAATTCTTTTCTGCAGCAGATGTTTTTCCGCTGGCATAATACACCGGGTGGAACATCCTATCCTCATCATCTCTTTGCAGCAGTATAGCCCCGTATCCGATCTTGGAGGCATCAGTGTGGAGTTCCGTTTCCGCTCCCAACTTGTACAGTTTCAAAACAGATCTACTACTTAGTGCTAACTTCAATTGGTTGAAAGCTTCTTCTTGCTCTGATCCAAATGTGAAAGGTGTATTCTTCTTGAGAAGATCTGATAGAGGTCGTGCAACTGTGGCGTATCCTTGGATAAACTTCGAAAGTAACCCGCAAGTCTGAGGAAACTTTGTACAACCTTTATGCTGGATGGTCGTGGGTATTTTAATACGGCATCAGTTTTAAGCTTTGATGGTTGTACTTGACCATTTTCGATTACATATCCCAAGTATTCTATTCTTCGCTGAAGGAAATGACACTTTTTCCAGTTTATTTCTAATCCGTATTCACCGGCTGTCTTGAGAACGGTTTGTAGTTTATCTAATCCTTCATCTTCGTCCTTAGAGGGTATGATTAGGTCATCCATATAGACCAGTAGAGTACCGTCGGCTATATGATCTTTAAAAACATTATTCACATATCTTTGGAATACGGCAGGTGAATTACAGAGTCCAAAGGGAACTCGGAGTAATTCATACTGTCCCCCAGGTACTACAAAGGAGGTAAATCTTCGGCTGTCTTTACTCATTGGAATGTGGAAAAACCCATTTTTCAAATTAAGAGTGCTAAACCATTTAGCTCCCTGAAGGCGATCGATCTGGTCTTCTATAAGAGGTAAGGGATACCTTTCCCTCACTATTTTTTGTTTAAGAGTCGAAAATCAATGCAAAGCCTGGTTTCTCCATTCTTATTGTTAACTAATACTACTGGGCTTGCAAAATCTGAAATGCTTGGCTGGATAATCCCTTCTTGCAACCAGTCTTTAATCTGTTTATCCACTGCTTCCTTCTCCTGAGGTGAAAGTCTTCTGGGACGCTGATAGACTGGGTTTTCATCCAACAATATTATCTTCATTTCCATTCTGGCTTCTCGCGCTTTTTCTGGGTGGTATCTTCTTACTAGGGATGTAACACGTTGTTTCATGACCCGGTTCTGGGTCCCAACATCTATTAGGGCTTCATCGGAATCGGCATTATCAATCATTAAAATGCTTAGTAGTGAATGTTCTTCTGTTTTTTCCACTTTTACGATCTCATTAGCAATGGTTACTTTGGCGTCCTTAAAGAGCTGCAACCCCAATATCATGGCATATGGTAAAATAAGGTTATCAGGGACAACATGAAAGAAAATCATATACGATTCATTGTCGATGTTTATACTACAATTGAATCCGCCTAATGATGTCATGGCATGGCCACCAACACCAGTAAATCGTGTGCCCTTTGATAATCTTGGAGCTCCAATTTCAACGTAGGTGGTACAATTCATCACTGAGAGGTCGCTTCCGCTATCTACTAGGGCCTGAAAATTAATATCATTTATCAGTACTGGAATCATTAGTTTATTAATAGAAATGTTTGTACGATCAATCTGATCCACTTTGCAAGTGGAATTATTCCTTGTACAACTTGCGGCTAAATGTCCGTAGAGGTTACATTTGAAGCATTTGGGTCCCTTGGCTTTATCAAGACAACCTTCAACAGTGTGTTGTCTAGAACCGCAGTTATAACAACGTCGCTGATTTAGGGATTCTCTGGAACCTTGGGTATTCTTTACTTCAATCTTCCTGTCACTATTAACGTGGCGTCTCTGCTGAGTCCTGCTTGTTGCTTCCTCGAAAAGGGCCAACTTTTCTCTAAACTCTGAAACAGTAGTTGCACCATATATTATTTTGTTATTATCTTCCACAATACCGTCAATAACATATCGGAAAACAGATTCCAAATCTACATTGGCTTGAGAGGATATTTCGATCATTTTATATAAGTACTCGTAATAACTCTCTTCTGGTAATTTTTTCCGAGAAGCGAGTTGTCTATGAATTTCTTTACTGCTTGCCTTGGTCTTGAATTCGCTTAAAAGGGAGTTTTTTTAATCTATTCCATGAGTCAAAACACCTTTCATACGTTACGAACAATTTTGCGGAACCTTTGAGTAAACGGCGAGCATAGATTATGTTTTGAGTACTCCAGTCGCATAGTTTACTCATGTCTTCAAATTCGTTTAACCATATTTCAACATTCTGAGTTTTGTCGTCACCGCTGAACGAATGTAATGATTCTTCTACGTCGCGAAATGAAATGAATTCTCTCCTGGCTTTGCATGCTACCAGAGTATTCATCATCGTTTGAATCTACTTCCTCCTCTGATTCAACTTTTCTAACAAGAGTACCGCTTTTAATCTCTCAATTAATTCATTCTTATTACCACTACATTTCACACCTCTTTCTCTTAGAGCTTTTTTTAATTCAACTACTTTCATGTCGCTTACCTTTATACTGTTAAATTTGTATGTGTCATCACTTACATCTCCTTGATCTGCTACTCTAGTTTTTCCTTCCACGTCTACGTTTTTCACACCTTCAGGTAATTCTACACTTACTTGATTTACCTTAGCGTCTGTCATCTTGACTATTTTTAATTTCACAACAGTTACCAATTCAATTTTACAACTGTAGTTGTAAACACTACAACAGTACTATTTTCTTTCCTTCCAAATCTCGGACGAGCCCCCAAAAGTTTTGTGGGATATATTTAGATAATAATAATATCCGACAATAATTATTTAAAAGAAGAAATGGGGAAAGATAAAATAGTGCCCACTTAACTCTTTAATATATATTTATGAACTTGATCTCTAAACAACATGAACAACCGATTAATAGTTAATAAAAAAAATAATAATAAACACACAACTTAAAAAACATATAACTTGAGAATTAAACACAACTTTTCAAAGAAAACATCAGAACAACGCACAACATGGTTCATACGTATTAAATTAGTAACCTCCCTTTACCTTCTTCTTTACTCATAGCACAGTGATGCCCACGGGGCGGGGCCCCTACAATTGTAAACTTCTTAAAAAAGAAATGTATAAGGCCTTTAAAATTTATAAGAATTTTAAGTTCAACACTATTTATAGACAGGAATTTGTTACAGCTAGGAGAGCATATAAACATATTTTATCTAAAGAGAAAAAGGTCTACTTTGAACTCACTCATTAATAACAAACTTATTGCATTAAGAGATTCCAAACAATTTTGGTCCACAGTTAGAAATTTTAATACAAATAAAAGCATAAATATAAATCCGATAGATTTAGAGAGTTGGACCTCATATCTAAAAATTAATGCACACAAAAAATCATAGTTATACTTTTCATAATATTGACGTATCACACCCATTCTTTGATGCTGATTTCACTAAAAATGAATTATTAAGGGCCGTTAAAAAGTGAAATTAAATAAAGGAGAGGAAGTAGGAACATCAAGTTCTCTTAGTGGCCGCTAGGAAGCGCTGGCGACGCGCTCTAGTTCTTTCTGGAAGGATTGAGAAGATTCTAGAAGATTCTCCAACGGTATAAATAGTGGGACCGCAGAGAGTTTTGCAGGGTTTTCTACTTACAAACGAAGTGTACGTTTCTGGAAAGTGCATAAAAAGTGAATAAAGTGAACTTAGTGGATTAAACTGTGAATTAATTATTATTAAGTGTTTATTTTGTAATTTATTGTGTATAACAATAAATTGGTGTTTTCTTTATTGAAGTTTAGAGTATTTTATCTATACGAACCCACTTATTACTAGTTGCAGTAGCTAGTTTAGAGGGAAAAACATTACATTTGGTGTCAGAAGTAGGATAAAATCTCTAAACAGGTAACAGTTTAGTATCAGTTTTGTTGTATGCCCATAAATACCAGAAGTCAAACGCGGAAAATGGAGGAAATGATGACATTTTTGAGGGAAATGAAAGAGAGGCCAGGATGAAATGAAAGACAAAATAGAAAGGGGCCAGGACGAAATGAGGAAGAGCCGAGAGGAAGCGAAAAGGGGCCAGGACGAAATGAAAGATGAAATGAAAGACGAAATAAGGAAGAGCCGTGATGAAATGAACGAAATAAAGAGGGGCCAGGGTGAAATGAGAGCAGAAATAAAAAGGGAGATACATAAGGTCCAAGAAGAAATAGACCAGGTCCAAGAGGAGTTAAAGTCCGAAATGGAGAGGAAGATAGGCGAGGTAGGGCAGTACGTAAGACGCCGATTGGAGAGCACGGAGACTGGCTTGCCCAAGGTTGGAGTTGGAGCCACTCCAACGGCAGACATACAGGAGAATGAAGGCCTCCGAATGGGGTACAGAGCTCTTGCCAAATCAAGCAGCCAACCTATGACGGAGCATCATCATGGGCAAGCTATTTGCTACAATTTAATGCTGCCGCTTCCGCAAATGGATGGAGCAAAAAAAAGAAAGCAACGTCACTGATTATCTCGCTGCGGGGCGAAGCGCTGGACATCCTCCAGAGCATTCCGGAGGAGCACCGAGAGATTTTGCCCATTTGAGCGAACACATGGAGAGGAGGTTCGGCGACAAGCATATGCAGGAGCGTACAGGACGTAGTTCAAAACACGGCGCTAACACCCGGAAGAAACACTCCAACAATTTAGTGCCGATATCTCCCGCTTGGTTAGAATGGCGTTCCCCGGCCTGGATGACAATCTTTTGGAGGGATTTGCTGCGAATGCCTTCGCCGACGGCCTAAAGGACCCCGAATTAAAATAGGCTATCAAGTTGGCCAGATCAAGGACGATCGGGGAGGCGCTGGCAAGAGCTTTAGAATTTGAGGCCGTAAAAAAGAACATCCAAAAGGAACCGGTTCGGGTAAGGCAGTTCCTCTCGGCTAGACTTATGCAAATGGTTGCAGCGAAAAATAGAAAGCAACATCACTGATTATCTTGCTGCGGGGTGAAGCGCTGGACATCCTCCACAGCATTCCGGAGCATCACCGAGGAGATTTTGCACATATGAGCGAACACATGGAGAGAAGAATTGGCGACAAGCATATGCAGGAGATGTACAGGACGCAGTTCAAAATACGGCGCCAACACCCGGGAGAAACACTCCAACAATTTAGTGCCGATATCTCCCGCTTGATAAGAATGGCGTTCCCCGGCATGGATGATAATCTTTTGGAGGGACTTGCTATGGATGCCTTGGCCTGAAGGACCCAGAATTAAAATAGGCCATCCCGTTAACCATATCAAGGACTATCGGGGAGGCGCTGGCAAGAGCTTTAGAATTTGAGGGTGGAAAAGCGCATCCAAAAGGAACCAGTTCGGGTAAGGCAGACTTATGTGAAGCCATCTGTCGCTCCAAGTGCTGGTCAAGCGAAGGGAAAAATTAAAATCTTTGTGGATCGATTTGTGGAGTGCCTGGTTCGCGAACTGGTGCCCTCAAACGCAAATAGTAAACAGTCCTTAAAATGTTTTAATTGAAATTTGGACATTTTAACAGAGAATGCAAACGCCCTCCTAGCAAGAAACAGCAAAAGGGCGAAGATAATTAGGAAAAACGACGAGTAGCCGGCTTTGAGGGGCGGAAGCCGGCTCGTCTCTCTTATGCCCCAGCAGAGTTAAAGGTTTCACTGCAGAAATGCGACGACAATGGCCTATTACTAGAAGGAAAGGTTGCAGGTAAAACCTGCCAGATGGTCGTAGACACCGGAGCCACCCACACTATCGTCAGGAAAGGTTTCCTACCGAAGTGAAATTTAAGAACTCCTTCGAGATGCTATCTAGTCGTGACGGCCAATGGGGAGAGCATGGATATCGTGGGAGAAACCTAGGTTACCATCGAGGTGGGTAGTAAGAAGATTCATCATCATGTTTTTGTGGCAGATATTGAGGATCCAGTCATACTGGGATGGATTTTTTGAAGGTCCGTAAAGTCGTCCTGAATTTTCATGAGAGATCTATGCGAATAGAGAATGAGGAGACCGTTCTAAAGATGTGTAAAGAAGATGATGGAGTGGTAAGGAAGTGTGCTTTCTGAAGACGTTGTCCTACCGCCACGGAGTGAAGCCATAGCCGCCGTCGCATTGGACGAAAAACCAGGAGGGTTACTGGGAGTATTAGAGCCGACCCCGCAACTCGACAACGGCATTCTAGTAGGACGGACGCTTATCTCAGCTAAAACTAATAAAATACCGGTTAGACATATGAACTAAGGATTTCGTCCAAAAGCTGAAGAAGGTAAGATCATAGCCAGGTGTGAAGAGGTCCAGATGATAACCGGTTCTGAGACGTCAGCGTAGATCTAGCTAAGAGGCAACCTGCATCAAAATCCAGAGTAATGAACGAGTTCATAAAAAGTGCAGTTGCCGATTTGGAACCTGAGGACAAGAAACCAGCCGAAGAGCTGCTATGGAAGTTCCAACATGTGTTTTCTTGCAGCGACAACGACCTTGGAAGGACGAACGGTGCAACACCGCATCAATACGGGCGATCATCCACCCATCAAGCAACCACCACGAAGGATTCCCCTGGCCAAACAACAAGAAGTTGACCAGATGTTAGACGACATGAAGACACAAGGAGTTATCGAACCCTCCAGCAGCCCTTGGGCTTCTCCCGTTGTGTTGGTCAAGAAGAAGGACGGATCGACAAGATTTTGTGTTGACTACCGCAAGCTTAATGACATCACGAAGAAGGAGAGCTGCCCGTTGCCACGAATAGACGACCCTCTGGACACCTTAGCGGAGGCCAAATGGTTCTCGACTGTGGACTTAAAGAGCGGGTACTGGCAAGTGGAGGTACATCCAAAGGATCGCGAGAAGACAGCTTTTTCCACAGGTACAGGACTATGGTAGTTCAACGTAATGCCATTCGGACTCTGCAATGCGCCGCCTACTTTCGAGAGACTGATGGAGACAACTCTGAGAGGGTTACATTGGCGGAACTGCCTGATTTACCTAGACGACGTTGTCATCAAGACCTTGAAGGAACACCTCAGGCATTTAGAAGAGGTCTTGGAAAAATTGTCCGGCGTTGGCTTGAAGCTTAGCCTGAAGAAATGCTGTTTGGCAAGGAGGTGAAATACCTGGGACACATTGTTGCCGCGGAAGGAATGAAGACCGATCCTGAGAAGATTGAAGCCGTGTGTGCGTGGCCAGTCTCGAATGATAAGCGTGAAATCAGAAGTTTCCTGGGGCTGTGTACTTACTACAGGAGATTTGTCCTCGGATTTGCAGACAGCCAGGCCACTACATCGGTTTACTGAAAATGAGCAACCTTTCGAATGGACACCTAAATGCCAAGATGCATTCGATCGACTCAAGAAAGCCTTATTGACGTTCCCAATCTTGGCATATCCGAGGGCTGGTTGCGAATTCATATAGACACAGTTGCCAGCGCAGTTGGAATAGGGGGTGTACTTTCCCAGGTACAGGATGGCGAAGAACGAGTATTGCGTACTTCTCTAAAACTCTCTCTAAGGCTGGAAAGAATTACTGTGTCACTAGGAAAGAGCTTTTGGCAATCGTGAAGACACTAGAACATTTCCATAAATATTTGTATGGACAGCCCTTCCTACTGCGGACAGACCTTGCTTCATTGACTTGGCTCTTAAATTTCAAGAACCCGGAAGGACAAGTAGCTCGCTGGATAGAGAGATTGCAGGAATACCAATTCAAGATCATCCACCGGAAGGGAAGACTCCACGGCAATGCTGGCGCTATGAGGCAGTACAATGTTGGAGCACCGTTCGAAAGAATAGCTATCGATATAGCCGGCCCCTTCCCAAAATCTAAAAGGGGAAATCGCTATATACTAGTTGCGACGGACTACTTTAGCAAGTGAACGTGCTTTGCCAACCCAGGACGCATCAGCTGTGGCCGAAGCTCTAGTAAATAACCTGTTCAGCCGTTTCGGGATTCCGCTGGAATTACATTCCGATCAAGGGAGAAAATTTGAGTCACAGGTGTTCAAGGCGGTCTGCGAGATTCTTGGCATCAGGAAGACGAGGACAATGCCGCTTCACCCTCAGTCTGACGACATGGTGGAGCGATTTATCAAGAGTCTAGGAAGCCATTTAAGGCTTTTGGTGAATGAACGCCAGGACGACTGGGACGAACACATACCTCTAATAATGATGGCGTACCGTTCGGCTATCCACGAGACCACGGGCCGCACACCAACCAGCGTTGTGCTTGGAAGAGAACTTCGGCTACCCAGTGTCCTTTTATATGGCAGCCCAGAAGAGGAGAAAACGGACGTGGACTATCAAGAGCTTCGCCGCAGATTGAGGACCATCCATGGAAAGATGCGCGACAAGATGGTGTTAGAAAGTGACCGGATGAAAACGCGGTACGATCTACGGGTCAGCGGAAGGACCTTCCAGGAAGGCGAGAAGGTATGGCTGTATAATCCGGAACGGAAGACGGGAAGGTCCCCAAAACTTCAAAACGATTGGGAAGGACCTTATACAATCATCTCAAGGCTCAACGACCTGGTGTACCAAATCCAAGGGGCGCCTAGATCCAAAATGAAGGTCGTACATCTGGACCGGTTACTGCCTTACGTCACCAGCGATGTTTCTGTTCGGGACGAAGAGATCTGAAAGAGGAGCAGTGTAACGCA
The DNA here is from genome assembly GCA_011037195.1 of Triatoma infestans. Classification (NCBI taxonomy): domain Eukaryota; kingdom Metazoa; phylum Arthropoda; class Insecta; order Hemiptera; family Reduviidae; genus Triatoma; species Triatoma infestans. The sequence continues at coordinate 155,643 of JAAEAF010001164.1, read as the reverse complement.
GCCAGCGGTGCTAGGAGAGGAAGTAGGAACTTCAAGTTCTTTTAGAGGCCGCTAGGAAGCGCTGGCGACGCGCTCTAGTTGTTTCTGGAAGGATTGAGAAGGTTCTCCATCGGCATAAATAGTGGGACCGCAGAGAGTTTTGCAGAGTGTTCTAGTCACAAACGAAGTGTACGTTTGTGGAAAGTGTATAAAAAGTGACCAAAGTGAACTTTTGTGGTTTAAACTGTGAATTAATTATTATTAAGTGTTGTATTTTGTAATTGTATATAACAATTAATTGGTGTTTTCTTTATTGAAGTTTAGAATATTTTATCTATACGAACCCACTTATAACTAGTTGCAGTAGCTAGTTTAGAGGGAAAAACGTTACAATATCTTTCTGATGAAGGCTTAAATTTTATTTTAAAATTATTTAACATGGTTTTACAGAAAGAGGAAACGCCATTTTCATGGGGTAGTACAAACTCCATTTGTCATTTTTAAGTAAGGTGACCCCCTACTTCCAGACAATTATCGAGGCATATCACTTTTAAATTCTATCACTAAACTGTTCACGCAAATTTTACATAACAGAATTATTAATTGGACTGAATACTGCAATCCTCTCTCAGAAGCGCAAAATGGGTTTAGAAGTGGGTAGAGGGTGCCTAGATAATATTTTTATTTGACATTCTATTATTAATCTACATCTTCGCAAAAGTGTAAACGTTATTGCGGGTTTGTTGATTTCAAGAAAGCCTCCGATACGATTAACCATACGTTACTTTGGAATAAATTATATGAATTCGACATTAGCAGAAAAATAATAAAAATTCTGGAAAGCATATATAGTAAAGCTATGGTCTCTATTAAAGTAAACAATCATTTCTCAGATCCCATAAAAACAAACCGGGGGGTCCTCCAAGGGGATGTTTTATCGTCAATATTGTTTTCAATTTTTATAGACGATCTAGACAGCTTTCTCAGAGATAATAATTACCAAGAAGTGTGAATGAATAACAGGTACAGAATCCGCTGTTTACTTTACGCTGACGATTTGTTTCTCCTTGCAGATACACCATTAGAATTGCAAAACAAATTGAACGCCTTCCACAAGTACAGTCTCGCCAATGGGTTGGAAATGAACGGTGAAAAAACAAAAATTATGATTTTCAGTAAAGGTGGAAAACATAGCAAGAAAATAAAATTCTTCTATAACAATCAGAGGCTAGACATAGTTAGTAATTTTAATTACCTTGGAATTTTATTTTCAAGCTCAGGTCTGTTCTCTAAGGCGAGTGTTCATATGATAAATAAATCAACTGCAGCAGTTAGCAGCAAAGTAATAGGTGTACTGTCGAAATCTAAAAATCCTAGTTGGGTGACGAAAGATAAACTGTTTGGAAATTTAGTTAGATCTGATAGTTTATGGCGCTTAAGTGTGGTCACTTCGTTACTTAGTATATATTTACTTACAAGTATATATTTCATTGGCCCTCTAGTACTCCGAAACACTTTATGCGGTGAGAATTAGGTACACACAGAATAAGTAACATAGTTTTTAAACTTACCCTGCAATGGTATGTTAAAATTCTAAATATGCCTTCAAATAGGTTGCCCAGAATATGTTTGGAACGACTGTTAGATTTAGCAGAAAACTCTAATGACCAGATTTATAATTGGGCCATACAACTGAAACCACTGTTCACATTTGTTGAGTACGATTGGTTGTGGATGAATCGATATCCGCAATAGTACAGAATAAAATTAAAAATATGTTAGTTTCTTACGAGAATAAACTTTTCTCTGAGGACTGGTACAGAATTCATACTACAATCCTATCTATTTTTCATTAAAAACAGTTCTGGGGATAGAGGAGTATTTTTATTTTAACGTGCCCATTAAAGTAACTCGCCTTATTAGTAGAATCAGATTAATGCATTACAGATATATATATCATTCTATACAGATGAAGTTAATTACAAGTGGGACGCGGAAGATATCTGCCATTATTGTAATTTAAATCTGAAAGATGATCTTTTTCATTTTGCAATTACTTGCCCTTTATTTGAATCCTAATACATCTCGAACATTATTTATTGGAAGGTACTGGTTTATTAGGGCTCCTTAAAATAGACACAATTCATAAAATGTATAGTATTTATTATTACACTATGAAAGCTTTATAAAAGAAATTCTTAATAACAGATCTTTAAAAATATTCATTTAAAATTTAAATTAATTTATAACAAATATATTATTATTATTTTTATCAAGAACTTATGGCATTTAGCCATTATTATAATTTTCCTACTAAATAGTAAATTTTTGCTCTGATGCTTTTCTTTTAATAATCTTGTTTTATTTTATTTTATTTTTCTGTAGCTTTTACTCTGTCTTTTATTTTCCCTATTTTGTAATATTCTATTTTAGTCCTCTTTCTGTATTAGTCTCAAGTGCGAGTTTTCTCTTTTTTAGTTTCTCTGTTCATTTTACGTTTTAATTATTTATTATGTTTAAGAAATTGATGTCTTGATATATTTTAAGAAATGTATTTTGTTTAAAACTATAAATGTGTTTGTTGTGAACTCTTCTGTAATGGTTTATAAAACTTAAATACAGAATTATTATAAATAATTATTTTAAGTTCCAAACCTGAACATTTGTTCTTTTTCCGCGGGCGATGAGGGCGCACTGAAAGTGGTAGTGGGGCCTGGTAGTGAACCGCGCCATGAGGTGCAGATGGCTCCACGGACTGGCGTGCTGCCATACTGGCTGGTTGACTGCAGTCCAGGTATCTGCTCAACCAGCTGGTCGTTTAAAAGGCAAATTTTCCTGGGCGGAAAACTGGACACCTGTAACGGACCTGTCATACCATGCATGAATTATTTTTTATTGTCTATTGATGGAGTCATTTAGAAACTAAATACATCTAGCATAGAATAAACAACTAGAAAGTATACAATCAGCATTTTTATGACTCTTTCTTTTCACCTATGATTGTTCTGCCAAACGATTTCCACTTTAATTAAACAATATTTCCAAAAATTATTTTCTCGAACTGAAAAATATCGTGTCCATATTCATTGTAAAACAAAAAACTAATCTTTAACATTCACATGACTTTCTAACTAGGTTTTGTCAATTTAGTTTCGTTAATAATTTACTTAAGCGTGGCTCTAGTTAAATATCTAAATTGATTTAACTGACTCAATATTTAAATTCCTCTAATGAAAGTTGCTAAAATGAATTTAATTTAGCAGTACATGTTGCGAGATAATGGTACAATACCCCCCACCCCCCACCCCGACATACAGCAACAAACATAAATCCCGACAAATGACAAACATAAATCAAAGATTTATCTCAAACATATTCCTAGGAAAATTAATTTCTGGAGGCGTTAAAGTTTCCTTTAGATGCCATTTCGGTATTTCTCCCATCTATAAGGTTACATTAAATGCAGTACTAGAATTTCTAAGCTTTAAGAAAACTGCCATTGCCAGGCAAATTGATTTTCTTAAACCGCGGTATATTTTCAACATTTTTAATTCTACACCTTATTATATAGTTATTAGAACAATAAGTATATTGCAAAGTACTTTAAATGGAAATCTGAGGTAATCGTGTTTCGAAAAATATTTCTTTCTAGAATACTTCTTCAAGCAAAAGTGATAAACCTAGATGTTGTAGTTAGCTTGCAAAGTTTAATGCAAAATGCGAAAAACTGAGAACACTATTTACTAAAGTCGCCCTTCCGCATTTTGATCGAACTCTTTGTGACGAATGCGATGGTAGTAGCTAGTTTGAGCTGCCACTTTTTCGGTTTAACATATCACACAGAAAGAGCGAGATATAGAGAGAATGTGAGTGCGAGAGGAACTAACTTGTAAAAACTCAGTTTATCGTGTTCTTCTCTGGTTAAAACAGATATTACCGGAAAAAATTCAATTTCGCGAATTAGACAGGGCGCCATACTTCCGCTTACAGCAAGAAGAAGAGAAAGTAAACTATAGGAACAATGTAGATATTTATTTACACTAACAATAACTTGTGTTTAATGTTTATGAAAATAATTGAAAGCAGGATTTATCTCCAGCTAGAAGAATCAACCATGTGAAAATACAGCATTCAGAATGACTACCCAACACGCAATCCTACACACAGGTAATGAACATTTTAATGGAAAAGACAATATAAATATACATAACTGCCTCTAGATGGACGTATTCCCTAGCAATCGCAGGTTTGCCAATTGTAAGGAAGTCTGCTGAAGAAATCCCAATAATCAACATACACAAACCTCTGCACATCGTCTGTGCAATGATCTGCTTTACTGTGGGAGAGAATCCCGTTGTTAGGCTGAGGTACTCGCAGTAATAACATTCCGGAAGAACTAGCTAGTCGAAAATTCCTCCTACAAGCCTATTTCAGTAATAAATGAAATGGTTGAAGCTGTTTTACAAGATCATGAACTCTTGAAATCCCATAACAATATTTCCGGTTCTAAGTAATCAAACAACTTTTTTGTTTTCTAATGTTATTATTTTTCTTAATAGTACATTTTCTTATTTCTTTTTCTGTTTATTATACAGATTCCTGGAACAGACAACAAATTAGTCAAAAGTTCGGTAAACCTTATAAAAGTGCATTTTTATTGGCTGCTCCTGGTGATCTCCTGCAACTATAACCGAACGGTCGAGAATCATTATTTCTAAAATCATACCTGGTGACGAAATATACCATTTTACGAAGCTTTAACACGCCAAAAAAAGAAGAAGTAGTAAATATACCAAAAAAAGAGTAACGGGTTGAACATGAAGGCGATTTAGTTAGAATAGCAGAATAGACTCTATTCACATGGTAAAAAATACTACCTGCAGTAAAGTGGTACAGCGTGGCCAGCCTGCCTCAAATTCTTGGCGTTCTGAACGTCAAAGGCTTAATAATCCACCAGGACTAAGTTCAACAATTTTTTCCACGGTTCACAACTGTAAAGTATATAGGGATTTTTTGTTTGTTTGAAGACTTGGCAAATGCACTGAAGCTGGAAGTAGGTTCACTTTGAGCGCCAATGTCAAAGTTTTCCCAAAAGAAATCTCATCACAACTTGCCGGACTGACCCTTGTATTACTAAACTGTCCCAATATAAACATGAAGGTAAAAATGCCCCTCTAGTATAGTTAAAGTAATGGATGTACCAGGAGCTGCTTATATATAGTGTTTTAATATTTTACGAATCTTCAGCAGTCTCTTACAAGGGGGTTAGACCGGCTAGCCAGTCAAACTCGAAAATAAGTGGATCACTGTTGTATTTTCGCGCGCTTCCTGTCATGAGGATCGACCAAAAATTAATACTATGACATAAGTAAGAAATGTTTACTGGCCACTTAATGATTATAGATGTAATTACTTATCATTGTGCACAGTAATTAAGAAGTAACCGATGGAAAATTGGAAAAAACAAAACCAAAAACGAGGTTTTATTTTCATTTTCGTTTTACCATTACTAATTTGTAAAGTAGGCTATAATATGTAAAGAAAGAGAATGTATTCAAACCATAACTGAATGAGTTCGCTCACTTTCATTCTGTTTTACATTAGCTAGGCCGTGTTTACATTACACTGCACACCATGGCTAATGTTTATTATCTGAGTAGATTTGTTTCATTCTTGAATGTATGTTATATTCGAATTCTGTTTTTTTTTACTTCACTGATTAAAAAAAAATCAGTTCAGTAAAATTGTACTGGTTGAGGAATTTTGACAGAATAACTTGGTGTCGGATCCCAAGATGCACCTTAATAGAATGTGAAGTTTGAACTGTGATTTTTCGTTTTTGAGCTATGCAACAACATACACAGTCCATTTTCTGACGCAGGGAACCTCAAAACGTTATTACCATTGAAAAATCGATATAGAGAAGTTGACACCATCACAATACTTCCTCCTACCAGCACTAAGAGAAAGTAAAAATCAACCAATAATTAAAAATGATGAAACTACCATTTATTTAGAGAAAGAACTGCTTTGCAACAGCACTGCTTGAAACAAATCGTTGAATACGTGGTTGGGTCCGCAATGTTGGATAACATCTATGTATTATTTGCCGTAGTATGCTTCAATGTTTTGGTTCTGACGGGTCATCGTCAGAGTAAGATTGCAATCAATTCGTGTAGTGAGATGACTTTGTAAAGACTGGGAGGTTATAATGTTCATTAACCTTTCCGTTTTAATTTCCCGGCCTACAATCAACCAGTGTCTTTTGATATATAAACAAATGGTTGAAGTCATATCTCTCTCTAAACGAATTGATTGTAAACTTACTCTGATGATGGCTGAAAATCCGATACCGGTCATTGATACGGCGGATAAAATCATAGATACTTGAAACAATCGATTAACAATTTTGTGAATCATAGTTCCACTTCACACTGTCATGTCTCGTTTTCAATAATCCGTTTATTTAACCGGAATAATTTGCATGCTTTCTTTGTTACTGAAATTAATAACAGATTTAATGATATATACAAATGGATTCAACATGCGTTATTCATAGTGTTTATGGAATAACTTGCTCATGGAGGATGTGAAAGCTTCCATAATTTTTAATCTTTATGGATAACATAACTTCCTTTACAAATTTTGAAGTTCATTAATACGTATTTTGACTTTTTCACTTTCTCTTATTGATGTAGGAGAAAGTTTTATGATCGCGTCAACTTTTTGAAATTCATTTTTCAGCGAAAACCCATATTCTGAGGCCTCTTGAACTCGTTTTGTTGCCCTTAACATTATAGGTGACAAAATACTGTACCACCATTATTCAGCTTTCAAAAAACACTAATAATTCAATTTCATAAATGAGGCAGACTTAGTAAACTTAATTTTTTTATTATAATGACAAAATCATTGAAACCAACAATAAATTTATTTATTTGAGCGTTCCATTTTCGTCATCTGGCCGTTTTTCATGTGCTGGTAATTATTTTTCTACAAAATGTTCTGCTGCCAACTCCTCTATGCTAAATCTTGCAAATCAGATTCTTGGAGCTCAAAAGTTTCATTGTTTGATTGTATCTCGCAAAGTAATTTACTTTATATGACCAAATTTTGTTAAATCAGGTTGAACGAGGTCAAATTAATTTTTTCAAATTGTTATTGAACTTACCTCTTCATGTTCCAAAAGCTTACATAAGGCTAACATAGTTGTGCACGTCTCACACCCAACTTTAAATTAAAAAAAAAAATGTTAGGACAGTGGATTAGTTTGCTAGGGAAGTCCTACTATAAACTCTCCAAAAAATGCTTTAGTAGGCTCCTACAGTTAATTGACAATCAAAATATTCCTTTGAACTGGGACTCCGAGTTAAGATACCATTTGGCGATGATATGTAGAAATGTTGATATATTAAAAATAAGTATAAAGATTTGTTAATTTGAAAATAATTTGGGGGTGAAGCTGTTCGCGCCCCTTGGTATCCAACTAAAAACCAACAATATCAATCGCCGGCGCAGCCTAAAATTTTATATTGGGCCGCACGACGCAGAATGGTAGAATACTGGAAGTCAAAGCGTAGGGGTGGGGAACTTGAAAAAATTTAATCAGTAAAGATATTGACTCTATTTGCAGTGGTACACACAACTTGTATTATCGTAATATTTGTACATTTGGAATAAAACAAGATTATTTATATTTTAATGTGAAGATAAAAAAAAAGGTTGGTTGCCCAATTACGTTTGGGACACAAAAAGAGGACCTCATTATATACTGAAGGCAGTAAACGTGTGTTCTCGGACAATGTACTTTGTCCAGTTTGTTTCAGAGGTGAGATGGACACGATATCACATTTTTTATTTTTCTGTCCAATGTTTATTAGTCAAAGAAATAAATATCTGAACAACTATCTTGCTATGGTTAATACATAGAGGAAGGATTTTCTGCATCTTAATGTTGTCAATAAAATAAACAAGATTTATGAATTTTTTATAAGTAACCTAAAAGTAAGTATGTTATTAAGGTAAGCATCGCCAATTAATAAGTTTGTTTTCTTTATTTTTGTAATACACACTTTTGTTTTCTTTGTGCTATAAATGTTATAATGTAATATCACCAACCCTTATTGTACGAAATGTTCATCATTTTAACAATAAAGATGATTCAATTCATTATTTAGCTTCCTGTGATTTTTCTTGTTTTGTGACTCAGCAGACCTCAAAACTTGATTTTCCGGTTAAAACTCAACTTCAAAAATTGTCACAATTGCAATTATCGTTTTCAAGTTGTTGCTCTTCAATGTAATTATACTTTTAATGTTGTTTAACTTCCAACTAACTAAACATCTAAATGATTTTATTAAACTATTATTCCAGAAATATTTAATATGAAATAGATATGTTTGTCACTCTTAAAATACGTTTAAGTTCGGCCATTTGAATGTGGCTATGTAACCTTAGTTAAGAACTTCCCAATCACCTGAGCTTATAACAAAAAAAAAAAAAAGCAATGTAGCCAAGCAAAAAGCAACTTTGTATAAATAAATATAAAACCTTCACTCAGGGTTGCCAGCTCCACCATTTTAATGTTAGAATATTTTACAGAGAATCTATTGTTTTAATTAGATACAAAAATTGTAATGACTTACTAAATTTATTAAAATTCGGTGGCCCTAGGTAGAAATTTTCAACCTGGATGCCTCCATCTTCTTCTTTCTTTTGATTCAATTGTAAAACCATTCTCCATTTTCTTTATTAAGGAAAGACAGTCCAGGTGTTTTGTTTTTCTTCCTTAGTTTCGGCAATAATTGAAAGATGAAACTGCAATAAATTTATTTCAAAACTACTAATTTTGGCAAATAATAATAATTTTATATAAAGAAATTATAATTTACTTTAAAATTGCAATGCTTACAACAAACTTTTAGAAGAGTTGGCCCTAAAAAAGGTTTGTAACGATATCTGAGCGGACATTGTGGGCTCCCTCTCTCCCAAATAATTTTTTTTTTGAAAAATGTTTCAAATAAAAATGATACGTTACAGAAAATCAAATAAAAGAAAATCGTTACAGCCGTTTTCGTTCAAACTCCAAAAAAAAATCTCAAAAACCTATTCAGTAAAGTCGCACTTCCGGTTAACAGATTTTCTTCAAATTTGGCATTCTAGCCTTGTTTCTAAAGTATATTAATATTATGTTGATGGTAAAACCATACATTGTACTAAAGTGTACATTAAACTTCTCTCAGAACTACCCCCAAAAAAATTAATTTTCCAAATGTTTCAAATAAAAGTGATAGGTATTTTAGTGTTTAGATAGTTTACGAGGTTTAAATAAATCGTTGGAGCAGTTTTCGAGAAAATTCGAAAAACGGAAAATGAATGAATGAACAACATCATTCGTATAGGTTTACAATCCATTTCTCACAATTGAGTTAAAAATAGTAACCTTAGGGTACCAACAATTTACCCTTCCTCTAACTAGGAGTGAGAAAATAATATAGTTTATATTATACAAAATAAGTGAAGAAGTGAAAATTAGTAAAAATACCAAGGACTCCAGGAAATTTTATTAATAATAACTATGTAAATTGGAGTGAGAGGAAGCCACGTATTTTACACCAGATTTTTACTTCCTTTTACTCCCAGTGAAAGGAAGTATTCGAATCGTCTCAATTTTTCGATATCGAGTTTTCACCAGAAATTTACGTTTTGAGGTCGCCTGAGTTAGAAAAAGTATTTTTAAAAAGTGGTCGCTGTGTATGTATGTGAACAGCATAGCTCAAAAACGAGAACAGAAAGTTCAAACTTGACATTTCGTTTAAAATTTAATTAATTTGACTTATCTGTCAAAATTCCTCAACCGGAAGTACCACTTTACTAAGCGGGTTTTTTCAGTTTTTCTGTTTTGTTCGAAAATGGCTCCAACGATTTTCTTTACACTTTTCAAATCAACTACAAATATAAAGAGTTATAACATTTATTTGAAACATTTTTCCGGGAAAATTCATTTAAGTAGGATTTTGGGTCGATAGTTGGGGTTATGATTTTGTTTTTATCTAAAGTGCTATTTTAGTTCATTATACAATTCTATTTGGTTTATTTATACTATTCTCTGTTCGATTTGGTGAATCTTAAGAACTTTTATTAAATGTACATTTACCCGCAAGGGGTATGTGTTCTATATAGTTACTTGGGGAGTGGCGACCCCACGGGTTATCATAGCTCGGTACACCATGCACCAATACAACACTTTATAGACAATGACAAACACAGTGCACAAACTAGGGTCTCCGTCCGCAGTTAATTAGCGTAAGCCAAGGGAGAAGCAAGGGATTAGCTGAATGGTAGAGCGCAGGATTGGCAAACGCGGAGATCTGGGGTACGAATCCAGCACCCCTTAGATTTTCTCCTCCTAGGAGCCTCTACAGCTCACTGTCCGGTGATGGTCAGTGTTGTCTGTAGCCAGAAAACACTGCTTGGAAGCCGGTAGTGCACTGAAAAGACTCCGGAGGGCACAATAGATCTTTCAGGTCGCAATGCAATAATCCCCTTTGTCTATAAAAATGTAAATTAGAAGATAAAGAATTTTATTGTCACCTCTCTGTATTTAAGAGGGAATAATTGGAATTCAGTTTCGGAATCTGGTGAAGTTATTAAATGTTAATTGTAATTATAATTTTGTAATAACTGGGTTAATATTAGAACTTCATATACAACGAAAGTAAATTCAAAATTGATGGACGAATTTACATTTAATTTGATGAGAAAATCTAAATACAAAATAATAAAGGAGAACATGTTCCTTAATTCTACGAAGATTATAATTTGTAAATTTTAAACGGAAGATCAGAAAGCGATTAGAAGGTGAATTTACTATGGTGGGAGGACAGGGATGGCTCGGTGAGTAATGTTTGAACAATTTTGTTTTTGATATTTCGGATATTATTTATGATTTTGAAGTGCTACGTCATGTTTGTATTCTGACCATGTGACCATTAACGCTTTAAGTAGGTTTTACCAATGAGAGGGATGAAATGTTCACCCTATTATTACCCAAGTTAATTTGGACTGAATGTGATTAAACAATTCAGAAATAAATCAGATAAGAAATTGCAAGATTTCGTTGTACCGGATGATACACATGAAGCAACAACTTTGTTCACTAGTTTGATAAAACATTTTGCGTACAAAGGTAAGTGTAAACCAAATAACTTTTGTTTAGCAAAATCAAAATCAAGATCTTATGATTCGCAGTGTACTTGAATAATTGTTTATTTCATCTACGAATGTAACTAGTGTATTCTACTTCATAACGAAAATCTAATTAGTCATTAAATGATTCATATCTAAGAGAACTATTAACACGAATGCCAAGCACGTTCAGCCAGATTGTTCTCTTCTTTTATGATTACACCATCACAGTAATATACCATAATACCGGTAATTATATCTACATTCTACATCTATTTTGTAAATGTCCTAGTTAAGCAGAAAGCATAATATTATTTGTAATAATTTAATTTTATATAAATAATACTTTATGGTTAGTTCTGATTTATAAAATAAATATATGTATAATTTAAATATACGTATTTATTTATATATATATATTTTTTTAATTTAAGGTGCGTCAGAACACCTATGGTGCCGGGAGTCTTCTCAGTGCACTGCCGGCCTCAGGACAGTGTTCTCTAGCTAAAGTCAACAATGTCCATCAACGGATGGGTAAGCTGTAGAGGCTCCTATGAAGAAAAAATCTAAGGGCAGTACAGCTGGACTCGAACCTGCGACCTCCGTGTGGGAGCCACTGCGCTAACCCGTCCTTATTTCGTATTATGTTAGAGAAAATCTGGAGTGGAACAGTCACAGAACTTTCTCTAGCTGCAGTTTACGTAATTAAAAATGATAAATTTTCTGCAATTTTGTTTCTACATGTTTATTGGTTTACAGTTTTATATAAATGGCATAATAATTTAAATTGAATGAAATGAAAACCCTCCACGGCCTCGTAAACTTCATAAATGAACTTTCTTGGAAAATAGTTACAAACAAAATTGATTAGGTATGTGTATTCACAGGTAGTATACCAAATATAAACTAATCCGTCGCTGTTTTTATGGTGAAAAACGCAACAAATGAAAAGCCTGTTCAGTAAAAACGCACTTCCTGTCAACCGATTTTCTTCTAATTCGGAATTTTGGCAACATAGTTAATTTTATTTTTTTTTTTTTGGCGCACCAACTGCGGTGGTTATTGGCGCTAATTAATTCTAATTAATATTATTTAGATATAGAATTGTATATTACACTGAAATAGCATTTTATGAGTAACCTGGGATATCAACTACACATGTAATGAGCTACAACATTTATTTGAAATGTTTCTCCGGAAAAATTCATTTAAGAACACTTTGGCGCAGGGGTGGAATTAGGTTTTCCTAAAGTGCTATTTCAGTTTATTACACAATTCTATCATCTAAATAATATTAATTAGAATTAAATATCTTATTGAAATTCCCAGTTCAAGAAACAGAAGAGCGTTTTCACTGAAAAGTATTTTTCAGTTTTCTGCTATTTTCTGAAAAACGTTACAACGATTTTCTTGAAACTATAATGTGAACTCAGTTCAGGGGGGTTATTGGTAAAGGAGCGGGCCATGTTTTCTTCTAAAGTGCTATCCTAGTTGATTATACAATTCTACCATCTAAACAAATTAATTAGAAATAAATAGATAGCCAGAATTCTGAGTTTCAAGAAAATGAGTATATCGGAAGTGGGTTTTTACTGAACAGTTTTTTCACTTTTCGCGATTTTCTCCATAAAAACACCGACGAATTCCATTAAAATTGGTATACTAACTATAATATTTGTTAACTACAATTTTATAAACTGCAATAAGAGTTATAAGCTGAGTAAGTTGTGTGAGTGTTTCACACCAGATTTTGTTTTCTTTCTTCACGATTTTCTCGAAAATGGTTCCAAACATTTTCTTTAAAGTTCGCATTCAGCCTACTTTTATTTGAAGTATTTTTTTGGGAACATTGTTTTCTAAAGTGTTCTGGGGGACCTGCAAATGTTAATCAGTTCTCAAAGTGTCCTGTTCAACAAAATGAACGGATAAAACAAAATTTGTAACCGGAATCGCGACATTGTAGAATTGATTTCTCACGTAATTTTTTTTAAATTTCTCGAAAACGGTTTTCTTTAATTGCACAGATTAAAAATATCACTTTTATTTGAAACATTTTTCCGGAAAAATTATTTTAGGAGGGCTTTGGGAGATCTGGAATGGTCAGAGATCTGGAATGTGGTTGCAAATGTTAACCGGGAGAAGCCAGAAGAGGTATCATAGTACATGGTAGTCACTGCTTCATGAACGCTTATGCCCTAAAATCATGAATCCTTCCACTTTTACCAATAGAAGAATTCCACGTTGTAAGAAAATAGGTTCAATTAAAATTGCGTAAATCGTGTGATTGTTTCGCCCAGATTTTTCATTTGGCAACAGAAATAATGAATAACAGCTGACAGCTAGGGAAATTCATGTTATCTGTAATGTACCATGTTACAATAATTACTCAAATATAAACATTACGGTAATATTGTGTTACAGTAATGTTACATATACGGTGGCAGCACTGTTTTTTTTCTTATGTTGACACGGCATAGAACTATTGTTCTCACCTGCTGATATAAATCGCACTCTATTGTTTGTTTTCTACATTTTTCTTTCTTTTTTGTAATATAAATTTAATTATTATTCTTTTTCTTATATAAGTGTTAAGTAAATATTTCCACGCAGAGACTTTATTATTTCCACAAACTACTTTATTGGATCTAAGTAGTTTAAAGGGAGCAAAATAGGGAATTTTAATGTTAAACTGTAAATAACAGTGTTAATCGTAGCTTTTTGACAGCAGTTCAAAGTTAACCTTAACTCAAGGTTCTGTCGACAAACCCCTAAATCAATTATTCCGGAAAAATATATCAAATAAAAATGATAGGTTGGGCCCGCAGAGCTGGAAAGCATCAGAGATATTTTCCGTGATAGCCTGCTTCCTTTTGTGGTCATCGATCGGTTTCGGGCGTTTGCCCATCATCGACTTTCGACTTCCCAGTTTCTCCAAAATCCGCCTAAAACCAATTTTTTTTCAGGAAATATTCCAAATAAAAGTGATAGTTCTGTATTTGTGAATTAGTACTCCAAGTTTAAAGAAAATCGTTGTAGTTACGTTCAAGAACATTCCAAATAACTTAAACACAGTAAACTCGCACTGTCGGAAAAGCATTTTCTTCCTGTAGTTATGCTGGTAATGTATCTTAGTTAGTTAGCTGGTAGGTGGTAGTATGGTACAGTGAATTGATTCTTTAGAGGAAAGGTTAAGGTTATTAAAAAAGCAATTTTTCATTAACCGATCGATGACCACAAAAGGAAGCAGGCTATCACGGAAAATATCTCTGATGCTTTCCAGCTCTGCGCCCCTAAAACATCAAATGACCTTGAAAAATATTCACATAAGAAAGTTATTGCATAAAAATATTACTGTCACGTCCCCTGGTGAGATCTATGCGAAAATCAAGTTTCAAATTTCTGCAAATTTTCCGTTTGCGGGTTGTGCTCACCACCCACACACATTCAGAAAGCCCCCAAAAACGAATTTCCGGTAAATGTAAATCTGTAGATCTACATCTAGATTACAGTTGCCAGAAAGACATTATTTAAACAACAACATTAGCAAAAGTGTTCAAGATGGTTATCTATTCAGCGAAGTGATTAAATTTGTGCAAAAGTAATAAATCTCTATTTTTATGACCACTTTCTCCCTCAATTATATACTCTTTCTTTCTAAACAGCTGTACTGAAACTAGCACTACATAATGAAGGTATATATGTCTTTTACTTAACAAAAGCCTAAAGTATAAACAACAGCAAAAAATAATTATTAATCATAAAAATTTTCTTTTCTTGTTGCGATCAGACCAAGTAGTACGATCTTGGCAAATTTTCCATTTGTTTTCACCGGAAATACACGTTTTGAGGTCCTCAGAGTACGAAAAAAATTGTTTTAGGAAATGTTGTGTATTTGTATGTGTATATATATTTGTGTGTCTGTGTGTGTAAAGGGCGAATGTTGGTGTAATGATTATGATCATGGACTTGTAAATGTGAAGAGTCCCGCATATAACTAACATATAAAATTAGAAAAATTGCTTTTTTTATTCGTGGAATAGTAAAAAAAAAATGTAGATGTAAGTCTAACTTAAATAAAAAAAATCTGGCATCCTGTATAGTTTGAAACTCGATTTTGGTGCAGGCGATAAAATCGTTATAACCGACATACGGTCGGATATTTGACATAGCACCCATTTAAAAACACTGCAACACAGTTTGATTAACTTACCTCGTGTTTCGTCTTATTCAGAACATGAAAAGTATGCGCGTCACTAATTCAAACTGATATATGGATAAAGTCGATTATACAAAGGATCCAATAGTAATAGGTGCAACTAAGATTACATTAGCTGAACAACTAATGCTGAGACAGTCCACAGCTCTAGATAATAATACTTTCTTTCTATGATATCCCACTACTGCAAACTTCCCTTCTTTAATTCATAATCCCTCCTTTTGCTTTTAATCAATTGTTCACGCAACTATTCACTTTGTGCTTTTTCATTTTCTCAAATTGTCATAAAAATACAATCTAGGCATTGGTTATAATAATTGGGTAAAACACCTTTCGATCTTTCATATCTAAACACATCACATATCACATTTAGCGTATTGTTTTAAATTTGGTGATTTCCTTAATTATATTTAGAAATATTGAGAATCAATTTAGTGATAAGTTAACCTAATTAACTTTACAACTTTCTTCTCAACAATGATGCGACTGCATCAAATTTTGGAAATTTAATTAAAGCCGAAAATACAAGATTTGAGGTGATACAAAAAATATGATCAAACTGAAGTAACTTGGCCAATATCGGGTATTTTATCCGTCGTAGCATGCATATTCATTTGGTTCCTGACCGGTTTCAAATTTTCATCTATGTCAGAACAAGTTCGTGTAGAGAGTTCACTTCAACGTAATGTTTCTGTTACACTCATGCTTGTTGGTTTGTTGGTTGTATATATATATGTGCGGATGGTTATCCTTCCTTATATACTGATAACCTCCCCACACATATACAACCAACAAACCAACAAGTGTGAGTGTAACAGAAACATTACGTTGAAGTGAACTCTCTACACGAACTTGGTGAATTTGTAGGACGATGGATGGAAATCCAAATCCGGTCAGGACCCAAATGAATATGCATGCTACGACGGATAAAATACCAGATGTTATCCAGCGGACACATCCACATATTCAACTCCCAGCTGCTAACCCTACCATCACTAGTTACTATAGTGCACAACATTGATAAATTAATCGAATTATACTTTACACCTATCATATTCTAGTAACCTTTTTAAGTAATAAACTTCTTTTTTTTGCGCTTTTAAATTGCACTTGGTCCCATTACTGTCAATTTTTCGACAACGTAATCCAAATTCCCTCGGAATAAATTTGCTTATGTGATTATGTGGCCACATTTTTTCGGACAATAGAAACCATGTCGCCGAAGAAACCCAACAAGTGATTCCTCAGCGGACATGCGAACAGCTTGAATAATAGACTACTCACATTTGCTTTAAGAGAGCAAATGAACCAAAAGAGAAATTCTGCTGTGGATATATCTATAAAACACTTATTTTTTAAATGATGGAAGAGAAAATAATCTTTGTCATTTTAGAAAATAACTATAAAAAAACTCAAAAACCTTATGTAAAATCTCATTTCCGGTTGACCATTTATTTTTCAAATTTGGAATTCTAGCAACATTTCTAATGTATGTTAATATAGCAGAACAAAGGAAACATTGTGGTGAAGTGGTACTTCAGAACAAAACTTAACGATATTTTCCCCCCAGAACCCCCAAAAATAAATTTTTCCGGGAAAATGTTTCAAATAAAAGTGAGAGGGATTTTGTGTGTGTAGTGGTATACAAAATTCAAAGAAAGTCGTTGGAGCCATTTTCGTGAAAATCGTGAAAAACTGACCAACCATTCGGTAAGCTGCGCTTCCGGTTGATGGATTTTGCCCGAAGCCTTTGTGTCAGATGCGGTATAGCAAGCAATAGCCCAAACGAAAGAACAAGTTTGAGTTGCTGCGGTTTTTAGTTTTTGAGATATTTTCACACACACGGGCCCAAATCACTTCTTACAGACCATTCGCTAGAAACAATTTTTTTTTATTCAGGGAGGCTCAAAACAAATAATTTCGGTGAAAACTCATTTCTAGGACTAAGAGAAAGTGAAATTGCTTGTTACCGTCAGCATGTTCTACCGTAAGAGTAATAACTTCATTATAACAATCACAATGCTAATTCAATAGTTGATTGACGTTTCACATACAATTAGGTATTCTTGCAGATACTGACTAATGTGTTATTGGCCGAGAAAAAATACTTACTAGCACATTTTATACTCTCTTTTTATGTAAATTAAACATAGAAGAAAAAATTTTTCAAAAAAATCCGTTTCATCGGTCTAGAATATAATGTTGGCGTGCCTTTAGACTCTGTCTCGCTTCCGGACCATCACAGCTTCACAGCATCTGTCCCAATAGATGAATATGATGTTGGAGTCTAAAAAGCTGAATGGGCTGGCTAAACAGACCTGATAGTGCGATGGTGCTGCTTCTTACACGATTCGGGAGAGGATCATTCACCTGTTTGGATCCTATTATGGTTTAAGCAATACGTCCTTATATAATAAGGCTTATTCCAATCCCATTCTGCAGAGTTTGAGAGACGGAGAAAAAAAACGCATGTAGATTGTTGGATCTTGAGAGATTAGGTTCAGCTCTTTGGTCGGACGGGATGTTGGTGGTTTTAGACTGTTTCCCCTTATGATTGCTCTACGTGCAGGACTTAGGTGGATCAGCTCTGTATCATAATCTATATATATAAAAATTCAGCATCCGTATGTTTGTGGCCGGAAAACTCGAAAAGTAGTCAATGGAATTTCTTAATTCACTCGATGTTCCCGGATTACCGCCACACATTATAAATTTGAAAATTAGAGTGAATTACATTACTCCGAAACATCAATCAGCCAAAGTTATGCAACGGTACACGATGCTCCAGAGTCGGTAAACCATCTAATATTTATGTTTATGCAGAAAATGGACAAAAAAAAAATAAAGTCCATTCACTAGCTTTACAATAAAAAAAGACTTTCAGTAGTAACATTTTTTCTTTCTTTCCTTTCAGTTTACAGCAACGCAAAGTAGGGTATTAATTTGAATGATTTGTTTTTTCTTGCTGAATCTATGTTAACTATAATACTTCTATTTATTTCCCTAATAATTAAAATCAGACTGAGCCACAGCGAAGCGTGGCAGGGTTTAGCTAGTACTACATATTATCGATTATTGATTTCATCAATGTGATGCATTTTTCATATTTGTTGTGGTTGGTCCGCAGAGCTGGAAAGCATCAGAGATATTTTCCGTGATAGCTTGCTTAATTTGTGGTCATCGACCGGTTTCGGGGGTTCACCCATCATCAGGATGGTTTGATAAAACAGTGCGATAACGCAGGCTCAGAGCAAAATTAGTTTATACACAGAGTAATATATACTGTCTATAGTATAATTGTATAATCGGATTTTGCTCTGAGCAAGTCTGTTCAAAACATCCTGATGATAGGCGAACGACCGAAACCGGTGGATGACCACAAAATAAAGCAGGGAATCATGGGAGAACATTTTTCCATGTCTTTGATACTGTGAACAGGAAGGTTGACCATTGGTTATGTAGGTAATAATAAAAAAAGTTTGGTATTTTATCCGTTATTGCATGCGTATTTCTTTTATTTCTGACCGGTTTCGGATTTTCATCCATTGTCAGAAAAGTAAATTTTTCAAGTTCGTGTAGAGACTTCAACTCAGTGTTTCTGTTACACTCGACACTTGTTGGCTTGATTGGTGCGGAGGTTGTTGAGACTGATAACCTCCTGCACCTCCGTCGATGGATGAAAATCCGAAACCGGTCAGATATAAAAGATAAATACATGTTACTTCGGATAAAATACCATATGTTATCCAGCTTTGCGGACTTACCCCACAGTATTCAATAAATAAAGTTCTTGAGAATGGCTGTTTATTTTTCTAATTACAGTTTTATAATTCATGTCGCTAATTCTTAATCGCTTACAATAACATTTTGAGGAACATGCAGAATTAATTTATACAAAAGAAGCTACCAATTCCTATTACCATTATTATTATTGTTATTATTATAAATTATATAATAATTTTCAAAATTCCAAAAATATTCAATTCTCTAGGTCCTGTACCAAGGTCTACTGCTTAAAAGAAAATTACTCTGGTAGAGATATTAGAGTAAAATATGCGCCTGTCTATTCACATTATTATACATTATAATTTGTTTTCATTAATGAATTTCATTAATTCATTACTAACTCAATAAAATAAATTGATACTAAAACTGTATATATTAAAAATAGACGCAAGCAAAATGATGGTTAGCAGTGGACAAAGAAAAACTTTTCGACTTTGACAGCCAACCATCATTTTGTTTATTTCATTAACTACGGCCAAACTTAGCGATAATTAATATTTACAAACAAAACATTTGAGGTGTTTGGATGTGAGCACCATATACAAGGTGCTCCTAAATTGCTGTATATGCATTTACTTATAACGTTTTCTGTCTGCCTAGTTACAATATACAAATAAACTATTATATGCAATCAATATTTCTTTAAAATTTGTATCAAACAAAAAACGTAGTTCTTTTCAGTCAATAATTAATTTCTTTAAGGAACCATGTAAACCAAAATATGAATTATTAATGGAGTCGTTATTCTTGACTAATCTCTTTGATTCGTCTGTGAGCTCAGATAATTCGTTGATGAACCAGTCTCGCAGCGAGCTTTCTCTATCCAGCCAGCTTTCTGCGCAAACAATATTTTTACTTGTATTATTAAACACCAACACTTGCTCATTTTCAATTTTAAACAATATTACTCTTTGAAATCACAATCTTTTAGCCCTTCATTAAATATTTCTTCCAAAAAAGATCCAACCCTTATCCACTATCTCAATATACCTTCAATACTATTTGTACAATACCCAGAGGCCGCTGCGTCCGAGGGAATATATATATATATATACATATACATAGAGCCATATGTTATATGGCTAAATTTCAGTATATATGTATAGTGGCAGGAAAGTGAGGAAGAGAAGAGCCTGGAATGTTTCATAACACTGGAGCAAATAATTGACTGGAGGATCAATTTTCTTCAAAGTTGGAAATTTTGTTCACAGTTCTAAGACAAATATACAGGGGGGGGTTGATGCGGCTAGATATAGACTTGGCTCAGTCACTTCAATGTACTTTCACTGCAAACAAGAAGTCAGCGCAAAGAACGAACATTGAAGGAACTCAAATAAAATTTGAAATTTAACCTTTCACAAATTAGGGCAGAATACCCTAAAATATTTTCTCAACTAACTACTCAAAAAATAATTTTTTTTAGGAAAATGTTTCAAATAAGATTGATGGGTGTTTATGTTTGTGGATAGTATATTTAAAGAAAGTCGTTGGAGTCGTTTTTGACAGGCCACATTGAATATATTTGAAAAAGTTTTAAATAAGATTTAAATATCAGAGATATTTTCCGAGATAGCCTGGCTTTTCGTGGTCATCGACCGGTTTCGGGCGTTCGCTGTTTTTCAGGATGATTTGTCAAGACAATGTGATAACATAGACTTGTACATAGCAAATTTAGTTTATACAATGGTTACAAAAAAACTAAAAACAAATAGAGATTTAGTATAAACTAAATGTGTTCTATGCAAGTCTAATGTTATCACACTGTTTTGACAAAACATCCTAATAAATGGCGAACGCCCCTAACCGGTCGATGACAACAAAAAGAAGAAGGCTGCCACGGAAAATAGCTTTGCGGACCTAACCACAACAAGATTTAAATACACTGGAAAAGGTAGAAGTGAATTTAGAAATGGTAAATTTATGTCTACCTTACGATAAATATCAATAACTAGCACTTGCTGCTCTTAGTTTTTCTCTTCCTAGGAGCCTCCACAGCTCACTGCCCGGTAATGGGCTATCTCAGAGAACACTGTACAGAGACCGGCAGTGCACTGAGAAGGCTCCGGGCGCTAATGGCCATAGATGTTGACGCGCCTTAAAATATATATACGTATGTATATATTTACCACTGAGCTCCTGGAGCGTGCTTGGCTCGTCACCACCATAATCCTTTGGTAATATGCTTCTATCGATGTATTTAAATAATTCTTCATGTCCGTTGGATGTTACAACTATCTGGACATAACAATAATAGTATTAGACCTAACCAACAGGGCAAGCACAGCTGGCACCAGCGACACCCACTAAATTTAGTCGAATATTAGACGCTGCTTGATTTTAACACTATGTTTCACACTTATTTAGTTAAAAATAATTATTAAAATTTACCCTTTCTCTAATTTTCTTAGTCATGAATGGTTTGGCCAAATTATTGATCGTTACATCTAGAAATGGTGCAGTGTTTATGAAGAAAATCTTTTTTATCCGTAATGGGGCAATTTCCTGTAAAATAGGAAATAAAGTTATTGATAATGTGATGATCTAATGCAAGTGTAGTGGTGGGAAATGGTGCGATGGTAGAAGAAAAGATGATCTAACACTGTTACTAACACAATTTATCACGTTTTACTTAGAAAAATAAGTATAGAGTAGAAAATGAGATAACAACTAGAGACTTTATTGACAAAAATAAATACTTGATTAAGTCTTCACACTTGTCTACCGACTTGCTGGCCCTTGAAGAGTGACTTCAGACTTTCGTGTTCTTGTTTAATACTGTGCGAGAGCGACGCTTGCTCGCTTGTTGAAGATTGGTTATAAACCAGTTAGGCTGCCAAATCGACTTTTAATTGAAAATCCTTGGGGTTTGGGCGCAGTTTGTTCCTTAAGGGGCCCATACACTATGCAATTTGTTGTACAACTTGGTTGGTTGTATAATAATGTTGGAAGGTGTATGGGCAGGTTGCATGTCATATTTCCAGGTTGTACAAACGGTTGGATACAATCAAAAACGAGTAGATTTTTTGTGGGCGTGGCTTATTGTTGTAGAACATGTTTGGACGTGTATGGGCCTGTTGTACAATTTTACTTCCAACATTAGTTGATGACAAAGACAGAATAGTAATAACCTAATACAGTGCAACCTTCTCCATAAGCACACTTAATCAATTATTAAAACGAGATAATAAAATAGAAATATATATATAAATAACAATTAATAAAATAAATGGAGAAAATAAAAAATAAATGGAAAAATAAAAAACGAAAATAAAATAAAAAGTATATAATGTGCATTAAAATAATTCACATAAAATTAATATCTAAAATATAATAACAGATGGAAAAATAATCACATGACAAATACGTCAGAACCTAAGAACGGTAATTTATAGAATATGAACATATATTCGACATGAAATTGCACTAGTAGCTTACTGAAGTTTGTACAGCAGTTGTTGAAACCGTCGCATAGTGTATGGGCTCCTACCATTTCAAGTTGTACAACCTGGTTTTACAACAAGTTTTCTGTTTTTAACATATCCATATCTAATCTCATTTTTTCAAGATTTTCTTTTAGATCTGGTATTTTGTTGTGGTGGTTGGTTCCGCAGAGCGGGAAAGCATCAGAGACAGTTTCCGTGCTAGCCTGCTTCATTTTGTGGCCATCGACCGGTTTCGGGCGTTCGCCCATCTTCAGGATGCGTTGTCAGACAGTGTGATAACACAGACTTGCACAAAGTAAATTCAGTTTATACCCTCTTTTATTCCCTCTTTAATTTCACTAGATTTAATTTCATTTCCTCTTTTAACTCACAAATGCTGTCAAAATCAAAAAAACATGCCCACAGTGTGCGAATCTCAACTCCCGCTCACTTTTATAATGTGTAAGCAGCTATAGTGGTAGGTTTATGAGTTAAAGTTTGCATTGCTTTTGAGTATTGTACACGTAGTTTGTATTCACAATTCAAGAGCCTCTTTAAATGGGTTTTAAAATATGACGTTTTGTGAGAAAACAGCTGACGTAATTTGCGTGACGTTCCATATCCCACTCTACTATTGCTATGTAATTTACACGTATGCCAACATACCTGAACATGTATTCCAATTCTGGCTTCTTATGAAAAATGTTTCTCCCAATAGTTCCTTTAAACGTTAGAGCTGGTATCGCTTAGCGCGTTTCAGATGCACGCACATATTAGTGGCGCTGTGTTAAGCAAGACATGACAATTTACTTTAGCTGTCATCAAAATACCCCCCTCATAAAGACAACCCTAACGCCAAGTTCCTTTTCTCCATCTACTGCAAGTAGTTAAAGACGGGTTATTCAGAAGCAAATAAAAGAGAGGTCTTCGATCACTTATACTTCAGTATTCATCAAATAGAAAACTATTCAACAATAATGCAACCGTATTCACCGTGTAACCAGCAAATCTTCATCATGCTGCTTTATTGCCTTACACTACTCTATCTGTTTAAAATGCTTAAAGTATTTCTAAAAGTTTATAATTATACTTCTTACTAAGAAGTTTGAATTAGTTTTCATCTTTTATCAAACTCCTTATAATATTATTATACATTTATGATGCTGTTTTGAAAAAGAAAATAACAACGAATAGAAGAAATAATAAAAATCAAAAGATCATGTTATGTAGAGCTGCAGTATGGGGGGGATACATGCCAACAAAATAGGAAGAAATTACTAAGGACAGGAAATGGATATCTAGAGAAGAAGTGGACGAATATCACGGCTGGAAACAAGAACAAATTTAGACTACAAAAAGCTATGGAGCTTTGTGGTGATGTCTGTCTGCTTAAGCAACAGTGCATGCGTTCCCATTTTGGTTGGGTTTTTAGGGTTTTAAAATACGCCCAAAAAGTCCAAAAGTAATTGTGTATCCAGTAAAATAAATTTGGGGAAATTGCACGTATTCAGCAATTCTTCTTCTTACAGCAGTTACAGAAATTAATAATTAATAAGCTATTATAAAAAAAAAATTGTAACGTTTTTGTCTAACTAGCTACTGCAACTAGTTGCTAAGTGGGTTCGTTTAGATAAAACACACTAAATTTCTAACAACTCCAATTTATTGTTTTAAACAGTAGATTACAAATAAAGCACTTTAATACACTATATAAACCAACAAGAGTTCTCTTAGTTCACTTTTTATTCACTTTTCACAAACGCGCATTCCGTTTGTAACAGTATCCACTCACTCGAACTGTTCTTCACTATTTATACCAGGGGAGAAAGGTCTGGAAGGTTCCAGAACATTCTAGAAAAACCTAGAGCACCCTGCTAGCGCTTCCCAGCGGCCACGAGAAAGACTTGAGATGCCTGCTTTCTCTCCTAGATGGCATTAGTGGCTGCAATAGGGACGGCTGTCCATACAAGTATTTATGGAAATGTTCTAATGTTTTCACGATTGCCAGAAGCTCTTTCCTAGTGACACAGTAATTCTTTTCAACTTTAGAGAGAGTTTTAGAGAAGTACGCAATGACTCGTTCTTCGCCATCCTGTAACTGGGAAAGTACACACCCTATTCCGACTGAGCTATTCGCAACCAGCCGTTGGGTATGCCAAGATTGAGGACGTCAATAAGGCTTTCTTGAGTCGATCGAATGCTTCTTGGCACTTAGGTGTCCATTCGAAAGTTGCTCATTTTCAGTCAACTGTTGTAGTGGCCTGGCTATGTCTGCAAATCCGTGGACAAATCTCCTGCAGTAAGTACATAGCCCCAGGAAACTTCTGATTTCGCGCTTATCTTTCGAGACTGGCCACGCACTCACAGCTTCAATCTTCTTAGGAACGGTCTTCACTCCTTCCACGGCAACAACATGTCCCAGGTATTTCACTTCCTTGCCGAACAGTTGGCATTTCTTTAAGCTAAGCTTCAAGCCAACGTCGGAAAATTTTTCCAAGACCTCTTCTAAATGCCTGAGGTGTTCCTTCAAGGTCTTGCTAAAGATGACAACGTGGTCTAGGTAAATCAGGCAGTTCCTACCTAGAGTTGTCTCCATTAGCCTCTCGAAAGTAGCCGAGGCATGGCAAAGTCCGAATGGCATCACGTTGAACTACCACAGTCCTGTACCTGTGGAAAAAGCTGTCTTCTCGCGATCCTCTGGAGGTACCTCCACTTGCCAGTACCCGCTCTTCAAATCCAAAGTCGAGAACCATTTGCCCTCCGCTAAGGTGTCCAGATGTAGTCTATTCGTGGCAATGGGTAGCTGCCCTTCTTCGTGATGTCATTAAGCTTGCGGCAGTCAACACAAAATCTTGTCGATCCGACCTTCTTCTTGACCAACACAACGGGAGAAGCCCAAGGGCTGCTGGAGAGTTCGATAACGCCTTGGGTCTTCATGTCGTCTAACATCTGGTCAACTTCCTGTTGTTTGGCCAGGGGAATCCTTCGTGGTGATTGCTTGATGGGTGGATGATCGCCCGTATTGGTGCGGTGTTGCACCGTCTTCGTCCTTCCAAGGTCGTTGTCGCTGCAAGAAAACACATATTGGAACTTCCATAGCAGCTCTTCGGCTGGTTTCCTGTCCTCAGGTTTCAAATCGGCAACTGCACTTTTTATGAACTCGTTCATTACTCTGGATTTTGGTGCAGGTTGCCTCTCAGCTAGATCTGCGCTGACAGTCTCAGAATCGGTTATCATCTTGATCTCTTCCACCTGCCTATGATCGTTCCCTTCTTCAGCTTTTGGACGAATCCTTAGTGTACAAATGTCTAGCCGGTATTTTATTAGTCTTAAACAAGATAAGATTCCGTCCTACGAGAATGCTATTGTAGAGTTGCGGAGTCGGCTCTAGTACTCCCAGTAATCCTCCTGGTTTTTCCTCCAATGCTACGGCGGCTATGGCTTCACTCCATGACGGTAGGATGAGGTCTTCCGAAAGCATCACTTGCCTTACCACTCCATCGTCTATTTCACATCTTTAGAACGGTCTCCTCGTTCTCTATTCGCATAGATCTCTCATCAAAATCCAGGACGACTTTATGGGCCTTCATAAAATCCATCCCCGTATGGCCGGATCCGCAATATCCGCCACAAAAACATGATGAGGGATCTTCTTACTACCCACCTCGATGGTGACGTGGGTTTGTCTACTACATCCATATTCTTCCCATTGGCTGTCACGATTAGATAACCTCTCGGGAGTTCTTAAATTCCACTTTGATAGGAAACCTTTCCTGATGATAGTGTGGGTGGCTCAGGTGTCTACGACCATCTGGCGGGCTTTACCCGCAACCTTTGCCTTCAGTAGTAGGCCGTTGTTGTCGCATTTCAGCCGTGAAACCTTTATTGTGCTGGGGCATAAGAGAGACGAGCTGGCTTCCGCCCCTAAAAGCCGGCTACTCATAGTTTTCCTGATTATCTTCGTCCTTCTGCTGTTTCTTGCTTGGAGGGCGTTTGCATTCTCTCTTAAAATGTCCAAATTTCTGACAGTTAAAACATTTTAAGGACTGTTTACTATTTGTGTTTGAGGGCACCAATAGTCCTTGATCTGGTTAACGTGATGGCCTATTTTAATTCAGGGTCCTTCAGGCCAAGGCATCCACAGCAAGTCCCTCCAAAAGATTATCATCCATGCCGGGGAACGCCATTCTTATTAAGCGGGAGATATCGGTACTAAATTGTTGGAGCGTTTCTCCCGGGTGTTGGCGCCGTATTTTGAACTGCGTCCTGTACATCTCCTGCATATGCTTGTCGCCAATTCTTCTCTCCATGTGTTCGCTCAGATGTGAAAAATCTCCTCGGTGATGCTCCGGAATGCTCTGGAGGATGTCCAGCGCTTCACCCCGCAGCAAAATAATCAGTGATGTTGCTTTCTATTTTTCGCTGCATCCATTTGCAGAAGCGGCAGCATTAAATTATAGTAAATATTTTGCCCAGATGCTGCTCAGTCATAGGATGGCGGCTTCATTTGCGCAAGAGCTCTGAATGCCACTCGGGGGCCATCATTTTCCTGTATGTCTGCCGCTGGAGTAGCTCCAACACTAAACTTAGGCAGGCCAGTCTCTGCGCTGTCCAATTTGCGTCTTACGTACGGTTCTACCTCGCCTATCTTCCTACCTATTTCGGATTTTAACTCCTCTTGG
Source organism: Triatoma infestans (assembly GCA_011037195.1). NCBI lineage: Eukaryota > Metazoa > Arthropoda > Insecta > Hemiptera > Reduviidae > Triatoma > Triatoma infestans. The sequence goes on along the minus strand of JAAEAF010001164.1, from coordinate 128,371 downwards.
AACTTTTTCATTTCTTCTTGGACCTATTTCTTCTTGGACCTTATTTATCTCCCTTTTTATTTCTGCTCTCATTTCATCTTGGCTCCTTTTCGCTTCTTCGCGGCTCTTCTTTATTTGGTCTTTCATTTTATCCTGGCCCCTCTTTATTTCGTCTTTCATTTCATTCAAAAGTGTCATTAGTTCCTCCATTTTCCGCGTTTGACTTCTGGTACTTATGGGCATACAGCAAAATTGTACTAAGATGTGACCTGTTTAGAGGTTTTATCCCACTTCTGACACTAAATGTAACTTTTTTCCCAAACTAGCTACTGCAACTACTTGCTAAGTGGGTTCGTTTAGATAACACACACTAAAGTTCTAATAACAACAATTTATTGTTTAATACAATAAATTACAAATAAAGCCCTTTAATACACTATATAAACCAACAAGAGTTCTCTTAGTTCACTTTTCACAAACGCGCACTTCGTTTGTAACAATACCCACTCATCGAGCTGTTCTTCACTATTTATACAAGTGGAGATGGGTCTGGAAGGTTCTAGAACATTCTAGAAAAACCTAGAGCGCCCCGCTAGCGTTTCCCAGCGGCCACGAGGAGGACTGGACATGACTGCGTTCTCTCCTAGATGGCACTAGTGGCTGCGTTACAATATATAAAAGTCAAGTTTATAGAAAAAAAATACAAAATGTAGCCATTATAGAAAAAAGTATAGATGTATCGATTATAAAATAAAAGATGTAGCGATTCTATGAGTGTGCGCCATCCCTGAATATTCCCTCCAAATCCCGCTAACCAACACTATGAAATCAATTTGCTATGACTTAAATGCTAAATTAATTCATACATATTATCAAAATTTACTAGTATTTCTGTTTACATTAATGAACTCACCTGTGTCATATATATTAAGTCTCTAAGTACCGTCGGTACTATTTTTAATGCATGTGCAGCTGAGAAGTTGTTAGCATCCCATACGATGTAATCGCCTCCGATAACTCCCTCCATTCTCAATCTCATTTCCAATAAATTGACCACTCTCTTGGCGGAGCTGGCATAATCATATAATTCAGGATCTAGATTGGCCAATGCAGCCAATGTGATCCGAATTCCTTCCTTTGTGGCTTTTGGTAAAATAGCCATGTGGCTGTTAACAACAAAATGGAAGTGAATTAATTTAGGAACAAAAATTATATATAATTATTTGTAGCCTATAAGACAATGGATATTAGAGGCTTACAAGGTTCTGGTGGTTCATACCTCCAGATGTCAGAGCATAGCAGTTTGCTATTCGAAAACAAGTGACGTTTTGACTTAAAGCGGGACTTAAGCAGAATTATATATATATTTATATATCTAATTAAGAAATATTTGTTTATAAAAAATTATGTATACATAATTTTTATATATACAAATATTTTTTATACAAAGTGGTGTTTCATGATTTGAAGTCCATAGCTGGAGAATGTATTATTGAAATCATTTGGAGACGAAAAAATGTTATAAATATATATTCAAAAATGCTTCCTAACTGACAGCCACTGAAAGGGGGGCGTTTTAAAATTTAAATGAAATTAATTAAAAAGAAATGTTTTTAAACAGAACTTTAATTTTACGAATTTCTTTTGAAATGGTCTCCTCAGCTGAAATAGGCAATGAAACTTACCCAGATGAAATGGTCTCCTCAGCTGCAATAGGCAATGAAACTTACCCAGGTGAAATGGTCTCCTCAGCTGAAACAGGCAATGAAACTTACCCAGGTGAAATGGTCTCCTCAGCTGAAACAGGCAATGAAACTTACCCAGGTGAAATGGTCTCCTCAGCTGCAATAGACAATGAAACTTACCCAGGTGAAATGGTCTCCTCAGCTGAAATAGGCAATGAAACTTACCCAGATGAAATGGTCTCCTCAGCTGCAATAGGCAATGAAACTGACCCAGGTGAAATGGTCTCCTTAGCTGCAACAGGCAATGAAACTTACCCAGGTGAAATGGTCTCCTCAGCTGCAATAGGCAATGAAACTGACCCAGGTGAAATGTAAATTGTAAATTAAAGTAATTTTGTTCCATTTCAACCCATAACTAACAATTATAAATTTTACTTGTTTTCTGCCTTTCTTATCGTTCCAGAGAGCACATTCGGTAGAATACACCGAAGTTTATGAGAAACAGGAACGTTTCCTAAAGCAACTGTCGAACTTGACCGAGACGACTTTGATTAAGAGAAAGCTGTATTATATCAAACAAATTTATCTCCCGGTGTGAGAAGAATTTCTAATCATACTGGTCCGGAAAAACTAATCATGAAGGTACGGAGAAACCTTCCATTATTTTGGCTTATACCCGTATCATCTTCAAAGAGTTTAAGCTTTGTTACCAGATTTGTGGATGCGTAACTTCTAACTGAACGCCAAATGTACTTTACAAAATTTTAATCACTGACGAGACCTTTTATTGAAGGCTACCTTTCTTTAGAAACATTTAATTTTTACAATTTTAACATTTCTAATGTCTGTTGACTATGGCTCAATAACTATATTATGTTCTTCAGATATCTAAAATTCTGGAATTATCCCCTAGTTTTTCTAAAAGAAAATTATGCTAATGAGACTTTTCTTTTACACCTGGCGATTGTAGCAATGTATTTTGCCCGCCTGCGATTTTGCTCTATTTCGCCCAACAGATTGAATTTGATGAATTATAACCCTCCATGTTGGAATGTTCTTTATTACCTAAACTTATGGGATGCAATCGCCCCAGAGTTTATGATAAATCATTTGACTCTGTAAAGACGAAATAAGGCAAATACGAATATGTTCGTAAAAACGAACTGCTTTCTGTTTTATTTTTCAAAATTTCCATTTTCCATTTACCAGTATTTATCAATTACCTTTTCAATTAGACATTTTGTTTCTTTATATAACCCTTTTTCATTAATGTTAATCCCCCGCCGTATTTCTAAATCATCATTTCATTAAAAAAAACAAAAAGAAATAGTTTTCGCTTCTTTAATAAAAAATGTAATATATACATCAGACAAAATAAGTAAATAGTAATTAACAAATTTATTCCTCAAAAAGAAAAAGACTAAAGAAAAAAGATAATCTTTGTAAATTAATTTAAAGAAAGTACAAAAAACTCTGTATAGCTTACAATATGTAAGTAAGAACTAGTGGGTAATATTAGCAATAGTAGAACTGACCTCAGCACACCACTTACCTCCAACATCGTTTAACACAAACTAATCTGAACTTTTGCGGTTGCTTCGAGTAACTAAACAATTGCCAGGCGTGAACATAGAGCTAAACTCTCTAGAACTGAACAGGGACAAAGTAGCTTCAGCCAATAGTAGTCTTAGTAATCTTACTAAAACGTCTGCTATTAACTGCAAATCTTTAGGAAAACACTTAAGGCTTCAGGTTGAAATTGCATCAGTGGCTTCTTATAAATCGACGTTTCGTCCAAATTGCAACAAGCTTCTTTAGGCAGTGTTGATTCCAATTCTAACAACTATGCAGAAAGTCAACATTGCAATATGGGCGAAACGTCAGTTTATAACAAAACACTGATACAATCTCAACACAAAGATCTCAGTGTTTTGCATGAAAATGGCCGCGGAAGCCTAGAAGATTATATAACCAATCTTCGGGCAGTTCAGCAAACCGGGAAACTGTCCATCTATATTTTCTTACAGATCTGATTTGATAAGATATCTGATTTTATAAGATTTGATGACATTTTAACAATCTTCTTCAGGTGTAAAAAAACTTAGACCTTTCGTTAACAACCTGTTTTATAAAAATCACTTGCATGACTTTCTTGTCCACTTTGTCAGCATAAATATGCTACTTGCTCTAGATAGCGACTTTTTATAGAAAATGAATTCATTATAAGCGGAAATATAAAGATACGAAATGTTGCATTGAGGATAATATATAGGTTTTGGAGTAAGACAAAGTTGCTTATTAACTAAAGCGTTTCATATTGAACGTAATGGCAACTGTGGCATAGGATTGGAAATATGTTGAAAGCTGTAGAAGTGACGTGATGACAATAAAGGCAAGATAAATATATTTACCTAGAAGCCTTCGATTGGTGGTAAACAGGATCCAGTGGGTCCCTGCCACCATACAGTTCACTAGACTCACTTCTATTTCGGTAATATGCATCTAGTTTTCTTTTAGCTATTTCCAAACTTCCTTTACAGCCGGTTAGGTACATCTCCAAAAAGCAATCCTTCTCTGCAAAATTGTAATTTTGCCGCAATGAAAAGAAAACTAAAGAGGGATTTAAAAATATAGTTTATTTTATTTAGTTTGATGAGTTAAACATATGTGTTTATTTGAAAGTAAATTTAAAAATTGAAGAGCATTCGAGAAAGAAGATAGCAGTTTATTATAAAGCTCACTCTCAACAGTAGCATGTTTGAACATGTTTTGTAAACAATTTTTGTTCTGCTCCAGTATGTTGTCTTTTAAAACTATTTTAACCTCCATAAAATCAAGCCACTTCATAAAGACATTTACATTATTTACCGTGACATGTAGGAACTAGATTTTCGTCCCATCGCCTTAAACCATAGAGGGTGCAAAAATTGGCAATTAGCTAAAAGAGCATTTACCAATATCAATTCAGTCAATGGTTTGCTAGAAACCGACGTTTCGCCCATTTTGCAATGAGCTTATTTAGGGTCATTTCACCTTGAAAGTTAGCAGTGAACCTTGTTAGAGCATACGTCTACAACTGGGCATGCAATAAATTTTGAAGTTCTTGCCTAAGTAAACAATTATTACGAATGTGTATAAGAGAGGCAGTGAAAATTGAGAAAGAGGAAAACTGTTTAAAATACGAGACGATGGACTACGTTAAGCAGAACATGGCTGTCCCTACTCGGGGAAAGGGGAAAAGCAAGGGAAAAAACGTCTAATGGTTTTCCGGAGCAGAACAAGATTAAAACTTTGGCAGGAAGGCATAGACCTCGTCCCGGTAAATAACCTTGGGCAAGGATAGGGAATTAAGTCCCGTCCATCACCTGCAGCCAAGATGGCGAAGGAAGGGGCCACGGCCCTTTTTTACAAGGTTCATCACTCCTTTAGCTTTCAAGGTGAATCCTCGAAGAATCTCCTGAAGAAGCTCATTGCAATATGGGCGAAACTTCTGATTCTGGCCGGGTTTCAAGCGGTTTATCCTTGAAACTCAAATGTTTTTCATAACGTTATGTTCTCTAAAGAAAAGTTTACAATTTCAGGAAATATAAAGAATATTTGCTAGTTGAATATGTGGCTGGGTGTGCAATGATGCATAACATGTGGGATTTTATATGTCGTAACAAGCTTCTTTTTGTGGCCCTTATCGGTTTCAGATTGTTACCCGTCGTCAGAATATGATTATCAAGTTAGTTTAGAGAGTTGGCTTGAACTTTTAGTTTCTATCACACACTAAGTGATTGTTTAGAAGTACCTCCTACAAAAGAATGGATTTTTATTTTATGAGGGCTCTACTTCCAACTACCGATCACGTGTCCAGGACGGAGCAAATATACATTATATACAGTATATACTACTCATATGAATACATCAATAAAATCGGCAATCGAAACCAGTAACACAATATAACTCAGCTTGATGATAGAATTGTTTAATAAACTGAAATAGCACTTTAGATGAAAATCACGGTTCACGCTTCTATCCAGTCAGCTATCGTGCGCCTTATTGGAAACTATAGATTATAAAATGCTAAAATAGTACGAACATGAAAAGAGGGGGAAGGACGGCTACCGACATTGGCTATAGAATGGATAGCCTATGTAGTTGGAAACGAGTATACTAGAATACAATGAATAGAAAAACTCAAAGAAGCTATGTATGGTCACGGCTTGAAGGATGAACGCTATAGAAAAATTCGATGAAAAATGCTGTTCAGAGAAGAATTTTGGAAGAAACATCATTTTAGGGGGAAATCTTTTTCAAAAACAATAATTACAAATCTCATCACTTTTCTATGTTAAATAGAAACTGACGTGATTAATTGTTACCATTCATTTTGGATGGAGGTAGGTGGGGTTGTTGGTGCAGCCATTGTTTGAGGTGTTGCACATCTGAGTCGAGTTGCTTTCTGCTGTAGCCTGCACTGGTCAAGGCAGCCTCCTCTTGCCCTTTACTAAGTGGCTCTAACATGTTTGCATCAGACCTACAGTTTCAACAATCATTAAATTCATCAGTATACCAACTAAAATCTTAATTAAACTACATCTCTAAATATTACTCCTTACAGTAAATAAATGCACATTAAAACTTAATACCTAAATGGAAAAATAATTAAGATGGAAACCACTAGGTGATTTTTTACGTTCACTTTTGGTAACTAATTTTTGAAATTGAGTTTTCAGCGGAAATACACGTTTGGGGCCATCTATGTTTACTAAAATATTTTTATCTGTGATCTGTGTGATGTGTGCATGTGAACAAAATCTCTTGAAGCCGAAAAATCTGGTGTGAAACACTCACACAACTTTCCCTTACTCCACTTTTCAAAATTATAATTGACAAATTTTATAGTTTGTGTACCAAATTTAATGAAATTCGCCAAAATTGAAAAACTCTCCAGTAAAAGCGCACTTCCGGTTTACTATTTTTCTTGAAACTCGGAATTTTAGCCATCTATTTATTACTTATTAATTTTGTTTGGATGATATTGTATAAACAACTATGATAGCACTTTAGAGAAAAACCTAACCCCACCCCTCCTCCAAAAGTATTTTCCCAGAGAAATGTTTTTAATAAAAGTTGTAAATCTTTGTATGTTTAGTTTATATAGGAAGTTTCAAGAAAATCATCGAAGCCATTTTTGAAAAAATCGCGAAAAAGTGAAAAAATCATTTAGTAAAGTGGTAATGTAAACGCACTTCTGGTTATCTGATTTTTTTGAAACTCGGAATTTCGACAACATATTTAATTCTAAATAACGTTATTTAGATGATAATTGTTTAATAAACTGAAATAGCACTTTAGATGAAAACCTAACCCTACTCCTCCCCCATAACTGCCCTTAAATGAATTTTCCCAGAGAACAAAAAGTGGTAGATCTTTGTATGCGTAGTTGATGTATCAAGTTTGGACAAAATCGTCGGAGCCATTTTTGAGAAACACGCAAGAAGTAAAAAAAAAAACTAGTAAACTGGTACTTCCAGTTGAGGAATTTTGTCAGATGAGCCACCGTCAGATACCATGGTGATATTGTATACCTAAACGGAATATCAAGTTTCAACTTTCTACGGTTTTTTCGTTTTTGAGCTATGCTGTTCACATATACACACACACACACACACACACACACAGACCATTTGCTAAAAACCACTTTTTTGGACTCAGGGGACCTCAAAACGGATATTTCCGGTGAAAACTCGATATCGAAAATTTGACACGATTACAATACATCCTCTTTGTAGGAGTAAGAGAAAGTAAAAATTACAGGAAGCTCACTCAATATTCCGTTTAGATGTCACCATCAACAACGACTTGAAAATTTTGGTCAAAATGCCGTCAACCGGAAGTGTAACTTTCCTGAAAGGTTTTTACAGTTTCGCCATTTTCCCAAAATGGCTGTGATGACTTTCTGTTATCTCATGTGCATAGATATCACATAAAGCCTCTCGTTTTTATAACCACGAAAGCTAATGGATGAAGGTGTAACGACCCTAGAGAAGCTTGTTAAAATATGGACGAAACTTCGGTTTCTAGCAAACCTCTGACGTGGTCTCAACCAGAAAATCAAGTGTTTTTCATATTTTTACTTCCTCTTACTGCGGTAAGAGATTAAATAGCCTCAGTAATGGTGGAAATACTAAAGAGTTCAACTTAAAAAACCGTATGTTATTTCTGTCTCTGTAAAGGAATTTCTTTGCCATTATATACAGTTTTATTCAAACAGGATAATTCATTAAATGTCTTTTTATAAAATCAACCCAGTGTGAGATAATATTATCTCGGATGAGTTACAATGTGACATTAATAGTTGGAAGATGGGCAAATCTCCGGGCACAGATGGGTGGGTGTATTTTAAAATAATGCACTATTTGCTCAACCTCTATAACACAGTTCTGGTTACGGAAATGTTCCAAAAAAATGGGCAGAAGTTTTTATTTTCCATCTTTAAAAAAGGCAACCCATAATCATAAAGGCATAGCCAGTATTAACACTGCTCTTAAAATATTTACTTACATAATAGCAAAACGTACTATGAAGTGGTCTAATATGCCTGAAGAGCAGAGCGGATTCCGTCCAGGAAGAGGCTGCTTGGACAATAAATTTACTGCAATCAGTGATCAGTACTGGGCTTCGTTTAAAGGAAAGTTGGGTATTTGTCACTTTCATCAATTATAAGCAAGCTTTCGATACTGGAGCTTACATAAACTCTGACCAAAATTGCAACATCAGGGTTTTAACAGTAAAATCCTTAGACTCTTAATGGATGTATACAATAAACTACCATAACTTTAAAAGTTTCTAACGATCAATTTCGGGTAACATCACCAATGGCGTTTTACAAGGATTCTATTTCCCCTCCATCATTTTCTTGATTTTCATCGACTTAATAATTTTGGAACATGTGGATGGTCCGCAATGCTGGATAACATCTGGGTTTTTATCCGTCGCAGCATGTATATTTGTGATGTTCTTGACCGGTTTCGGATTTTCGTCCATCGTCAGAGTGAAGTCAGTTACACGAACTTGATAATTTTACTCCGACGATTGATGAAAATCCGAAACCGGTCAGGAACAAATATGCATGCTTTGGGGTTACATCCGAGATCTGTTAATATTTTTACTTTCTCTTATTACACTCTCTTACTCCTAGTAAGAGGAAGTATTGTAATCGTGTCAAGTTTTCGATACCGAGTTTTCAACGGAAATATCCGTTTTGAGATCTCCTTAGTCCAAAAAAGTGGTTTTTAGCAAATGGTCTATGTGTGTGAATGTGTACAGCATAGCTCAAAACCGAAAAACCGTAGAAAGTTGAAACTTGATATTCCGTTTAAGTATCACCATGGGATCTGACTGTACGTTATCTGTCAAAATTCCTCAACCGGAAGTACCACTTTACAAGTTGATTTTTTTACTTTTTTGCGTTCGACGATTTTACTTTTTTAAAAATGGCTCCGACGATTTGCTTCAAACTTAGTGTGTCAACTACACATACAAAGAGCTACAACTTTTATTTGAAACATTTCTCTGGGAAAATTCATTTAAGGGCACTTTTAAGGGAGGGGTGGGGTTAAGTTTTCCTCTGGTATTTCAGTTTATTAGACAATTCTGTTATCTAAATTAGAATTGAATATGTTGTTGAAATTCCGAGTTTGAAAAATCGGATAACCGGAAAAGCGTTTACCTTAACACTTTACTAAATGATTTTTTCACTTTTTCGCGATTTTCTCAAAAATGGCTCCTCATTAAATCTCATTAAATTTGGTACACAAACTATAAAATTCGTCAATTATAATTTTAAGAACTGGAGTAAGAGACAGTTGTGTGAGTGTTTCACAACAGATTTTTTTTTTTTTTTAGAAATAAGGCGTGTAGCGGAATTGACGCTGATATCCTAGCATTGTTATATGCGCATGAATTGCTATTAATTGATTTTCATCTGCAAAGTACTGTCAAATTAATATTGCAGTTTTTCCGAATATTGTTTTAACAATTCTTCAACAGTCAACATTGCCACAAGCAAAATCGTTCATTTGGAAATGAGGCGGAAATAAAAAATATTAGATCTGTGATATGTAATAATGAAAAAATCGAAACTCGCTCCACATTTAATTATTTTAGGAGTTACATTTTCATCGTCTGGAGTTTACTCTCAACTGCAAATGAGAGGAATAGCGCTTCCGGGGTGAGAGGAATATTAGTTCTCAAAATCTGACGCCTTGTCACAAAAATTGAGCTCTTTCGTTGCATAATGTGTAGAACATTGTTATATTCTTCAGAGTATGGTGCCCAATGTATTGCGCTCCAAGATTAATGTAATTACTACACTATATTTTCAAGCCATTTTTAATTGACAGCGCAATACCCCAACTATATGGTCCGCCTGGAAACCAGTGTAGACCACCTGAATACGAAATTATTTAGAGAATGTTAAATTGTTGGTTTAGGGTTAAGCCGATGGGCATCAGAAGACTCCCAAAATTATGTATGGACAGATTAATAGCTGTCCTAATAGCTAGATCCTAATGTAGTAATAATTAAAATATAACTGGTTTTATGATCTTTTAGCTTTCCGCGGCCATTTTTATATAAAAAAAAAACTGAGTTTTCGAGTGAGCAATAATTACTAAATAGCAATAGAAAGTTAAATTTAGAATTATGGACGTTCGCCCATATTGCAATGACGCTGGAGAAGCTCAGTACAATATAGGTAAAAAGTCGGTTTCTAGCGAATCCTGATGCGGTCTCGACCCGGAAACTCAGGTGTTTTTAAAAAGGTTTTCCCAGTTGAAAGATAAACTTACTCCCTTGTTGCTCAGGACTTAAAGCAGTGAAAACTTAGTACATCCAAAGAAAAAGTGCGAAATCATAATAATTCCCTCGCTAATGAATCTCCTTTGAATTCCAGTTTTTACTTCTTTATATAGAAATATTAGTATTTAGGCTCAAGAGAATTATATTTATAATTCAAAGTAGTTATTAAGAAGTTAAGAAGTTTAAGTCAACTGCGATTGGCTAATCCAGATAACTGTTACATTTTTCAAGGCAATGTTTGCAAATACCATTTTTTTTGGCCGCCAAATGTTGTTTCACTGGTAGAAAGCCTCGGCGATTCCAGTGGAGCAGCGAGCCAACCCTAACGCCCACATCGTGGGGGCTGGGCAACGTGGCACCTGGGTTTCTCCGGTGTCACGGCTAATCAGGGCTCTGGCGGGTCAACGATTACCCCCCCGTTGGCCTCCTATTTCGTTTCCTACCCTCCTGCTATATCCTTGACTACCCCATCCTGTTTCTATATCCGGCTAAATCCTACGGTGTTATGCGACCCGTGCCTATAGAATGGTTGGTCCCGGAGCCTAAACCCGGGGTCGTCACGGAGCCTCTAGGATACCAGGCGCCCTCCCAGAGTAAGTAGCCTTACCCGGTCATTGCGGGGCTCTTACCAGGTGGGCCAGCTACTCGGGGGAACAACATGGAGCAGCATAAAAATTTAAATTTAAAACAAGGACCTTCGGATGAGCAGGCTGATGCCCCCATGTCCGAGGCCACCACACAACCTCCCCGGAGAGCCCTAAGGGTGTCATCTCTAGAGGAGGTTGATGAAATGTCAGATATGAACATTCTTGCAGCCCGTCTGTCAGGCGCGTCCAACAGGCGGGTGCACAGGTTAGTCGTTCAGGGCACTGATTTGGTAGCCGCAAGACGATCCGTGATCTGGGAGAACTTCGTCCGACAACAGAATGAAAGGGCTCAGTCCGAAAAGAGGCCGCGTTCGGAGGAAGGTACTCCGAAAGCAGCGCGGCCTGCGAAGAGGGCGAGACCTCGTACCTATGGGGAGGCTTTGCCCTCGGAGAGGGTCGCGATTGCCGCGGCGATTACCCGGACATGCAGTTGGAGCCGGAAAGGCTTAAAGCCATCCAAAAATCCCTGCTGTCCACTATGGCGGCCTCTACGGAAGACCGTCAGGTGCGTTTACTTAAATGCACCCATAAACCAGGGTTTCTCCTACTTACTAGTGCAGACAAGGAGAGTGCGTCCTGGGTGACGGAGAGTCGTCTCTTTGCTGCGGACGAGGTTCCGAAGCCGGTGGCGTGCTCAGCTTTTGTGCCCCATGAAGATGTGAAGGCCCCAGTGAAGGCAGAGAAGGTTGTCAGCCTCTTGAGGTTTGGCAATCAGGGTCTCAACCCCGGCTTGTGGCCTGTCATGGGAAGTACTCCGGAGAGCAAGGGTCAGCTCTTCACATTCTCCATGGGAAAGGAGTCCTGGAAGTCCTGAGGAGTCTGGATATGGCTCCATTCTTTGGGTTTGGTAGGCTGAAGTTCCGGACCAAGGATAAACTACGCGACGAGGACGGAGTTGGGGCTCCTTCCGCCGAGGCGATCTGCCCGGCGGAGGGTGTTCCGTCCACCTCTAAGCCGGCGCGGGAAGGGTGTTCCCTCCACCTCTAAGCCGGCGCGGGGAGGGTGTTCCCTCCACCTCTAAGCCGGCGCGGCGGATGTACCGACAACGGAGGCTCGCGCACCCAAGCCCTCGGCCGGCCGTAAGGCAGGCAAAAAGAGAGGCAAGAAAACCGACAGGGGCGAAGGCATGCCCGTCGCCCTGGGCGGAGCCGGGGTCAGCCCGCTGTTGAGGCCTCAAACCACTCAGGAGGATGCCGAAGTGCGGCGGGGAGACGAGCCCAGCTCGCCTTCCCGACCCCCTACCACATCATAGGATGGGGCTACGGGTACTGCAAGTCAACCTCCACCATGCCAAGGCCGCTTCGGCGGTCTTGTGCAGGAGGTTTGAATCAGAGCGGTTACTCATCGCTCTGGTGCAGGAGCCGTGGCTCGTGGCTGAGGAAGTCAAAGGCATTCGCCAATTCCAAGGTAAGGTGCTATACTGTAAGGGCTCTGGTAAACCCAGAGCCTGCATAGTCCTTAATAATCAGATGGACGGTAACTTGCTGCCAGCACTTTGCTCAGGCGATTTTGTTACAGCAATCATCTCGGCACTGACCGAAGGCGGAATCAGGAGGCTGGTGGCCTGCTCCGCCTACTTCTCCGGTGAGGACCAGTCTTGCCCTCCGGAGCTGCTGGGGGACATCGTCGACTACTGTGAGGCGAAGAATCTCCCGCTCCTCGTGGGATGCGATGCCAACGCACACCACGCAGCATGGGGGAGTAGCAACTGCAACAGCAGAGGTAAGTCCCTTTTGTAATTTATCTATGGTAAAGGGTTACTAATATCTAATTTAGGTAGGGAACCCACTTTTGTTATGGTGGCCAGGAGAGAGGTGTTGGATATGACCCTGACCACCCATAGGTTGGGTGATGGCATCACGAATGGCATGTGTCTTCGGAACCATCCTGCTCCGACCATAGGCACCCTCCCGTTGCAACAGATAACATTCCGGAACCCTCGGGAGACCGACTGGGAAGGATTTGTGGATTCCCTTAAGAACAGAGCAGCACAGGGAATCTCTGACGGGAGAGGGCTGGAGGGTCTTGAGCGGACGGTAGAGGAGGTGCAGGAGGCTATAACCACGGCCTTCCAAGAAAACTGTCCAAAAAGGTCAAGACCACAGAGAGGAAAGACGGTCTGGTGGAACAATCATCTTGAGAAACTGAGGGCTGAGGAGAGGAGACTGTTCAATAGGGCCAAAGTTACCCACAACTGGACCATTGAGCAATGAGAGGGCGGATGCCCTAGCGAGGGAGGGTTCGCAGGATACCTTTATAGGCCCCGAACCCTTGGGGCGGCTTGTTCAGGAGCCTTATTCAAACTTCTAACAGGGTTGGATAGAAGAACAGCGACTGCGTTGGTGGGAGAGAACACCAGGACAGAGGCAGGCAAAGCTCTTCATCAAAAAGACATTTGCCTAAATTTACCAGAGATCTACTAAGCCATACCCGAAGGGATATAAGGCTAATTGTGGGTCTACTAACAGGGCATTGAAGGCTGAACAGACACATGCACCATCTACAACTCGCAGATAGTGCGGTATGCCGATTCTGCAAGGTAGAGAAAGAAACCCCGGCGCACATCCTTTGTGAGTGCGCCGGCCTGGCGAGGATTAGGTTTCTTCAATGGGGACAGGCAATCCCGAAGCTAGAAGTTTCATGACGGAGCCGCTCTCAGAATTGATTAGGAGGGCAAAGCTGGGGGTTGTGCTATAATTTAAGGGGATCCACAATAGACCTCGACTTGCAGGTCGCAGTGGAATGAGCCCCCCCCCCGTTTCTAATCTAATCTAAATACCATTTTGATAGTTGGTGTAGGAAAGGGAATAGCTAAGTGGTTAGCGTACTGAACTCCCAAGCGGAGGACCCGGGTTTGAGTCCAGCAGTGCTACCCTTAGATTTTTTCTTCCTAGGAGCCTCTGCAGCTCACTGTCGTGATGGACAGTGTTGTCTGTAATGAGAGAACACTGTCCGGAGGCCGGCAGTACACTGATCCGGGCGCCAATGGCCATAGATGTAGACGCGCCTTAAATTATTTAAAAAAAAAAATAATGTACCTGCTGTAATTTTGGCGCTCCAGATATAGTTTTATATAATTTTTTGCTAATATGTCCACAGCTTAAAAAAATTCCAGAGAGGTATTTAAAAGAATATATTGATATTGATTATAGCAATTAGTAAAATTTGCAAAAACTACAGATCATTAATAGTAGTATTTCAAAATTAAATAATTTGAATTAGTATGTATAATCTGTTTTAAAAATTAGAGATTTTATTGTAAATATTGAAAATTAAATTTCAGAGTGTATTATTATCTATTGACTTCAGAAGTGAAGTACTAAGGTCAAATTTCGGTTTCAAATAATGCTTGTAAGCTGGAGTGCTGTAAGCGCGGCCGGGTACGCCTGCCTGTCTGTAACTGTTCAGTAATCTTATGTATTATAATTTTTGTTTTCTCCTAGTCTTTTTTTATTTTATTTTTAATTACAATTTCTGTTCTCCTCTGATTCTTAATTTACACTTATAGTTTATTTATTTATTTGCATGTATACAAATATTCATTTACAATTCGTGTATATACAATACAATAGAACAATTATTATATTATTGTGCTAAGCTCAGCGTCACAACTGGGAGAAACCAGTGAGCGCTGGAACTATCTAGCGTACATTTTCGGTTATACTAGATAGGAATTGCGGAATTTAAATTATTTTATTGTACTACAGTATTTTTATCGTCTTGTGATTATGTACCAAAACTCTATTTGTATAGGGAATTTCCTCGAAAACAAAAACTATTCGATTCCAGTGCTGTAAGAGGAAATATTGCGATCGAGTAAAATTTTCGACAGCGAGTTTTCTCCGGAAACACGCGTGTGTGAGGGGGGTCAGCATAACTCAAAAACGGAAAATAGCAGAAAGCTGACACTTCTTTAAGGGGGCGCGATAATAAGGCCCCACTTTACAGGATAGATTTTTCAGTTTTGTGCGATTTTGTTTTAATACTTTTTCATTCATTAATATAAAGAGTAGAAAATATAACTTTCATAGATAATGTGAAGAAAATTGGATTACTGGAAATGTGTTTTTTGGACAGAATGATTTTTCAGATCTTGAGCGCTGATCATTCATTATCACCTCGTCACGTTTAACAGAACTAAACATTTCTCAAATCGCTTAAACGACAGCACATTACAGAATGGTTTCTGACATATGACATACCTATTTTGTAATTGAAACATTTTTCTAGATATATTAATTTTAGGGGATTGGGGAGCTGGGATCTGTTTAAGGTTTTATCTCTAAGGTGTTAAGTTTCCTGGGCACTTATAGTCTTACTGATTAGTACACGCCTACTACAACTTGAATAAATTATTTATAGCAATAGAATTGATTAAATAAAATCTTTTTTTTTATGTTTGAAGGTCACTCTCAGTTTGCAAAAAATAAAAATATAATATAATAAAACCACTTTCCCTCCATCTGAAAGTAAAATTTGGTAAAAATATTTGTTTACTTGTAACAAGTGTTTGTTACTAAAGACTGGGAAACAAATTAGTTTTCTCTCGGCATTAGTGTTGGGTGGCGGCAGTGGTCCATCAGCATTAGCGAAATATTCAATGATCTAATATCAACACTGAAACACTTGTCTTTGGGCCTCACTGATGACACGCACACACACACACACACAATTTCTAGTAACTTTTTTCTGATTGAGATTATCTGATAGATTATCGAGAGTGATTATCTGATAAGTGAATGCTTTAGCGTGTTAAATGCAAAAATCTATAAAATGATCTGACTGTTCAGACGACTTTCTTTTGAAACGCCATTTTAAAATATGATTTGTAAGAGAAAGTAGGAAATTGCATTATATATGCCTCTGAATGTATAAAAGAAAAAACAAGAAATCGTAAGATAATGGAATATGGGACGCGGAGTTTACTCACTCGCTCTCTGATTGTTGTGGATTGGTAATTTGTGCTGGGAACGAACAGGCCAGTTTTTTTGTTCTGTTACAATAATAAAGAATTACATTATTAAGGCGATTATTTTTAGAAAATTAACATAATTACTCAGACAATCATGAGTACTGTTTATTGAACCATGACTATATGCTATCATTTATTCAATTATAGACAAAAAAGTCCCAATTACTCTGGTCACATAGTTGGTACTTTTCCATAGCCTGCTGAATTGGCATTCAATTAAGGAGCTTCTCCGAAACATGCAATATCACCTTAATTCTAGGTTTCACTCCAACATACTTTGTGAAACAGTCACCAGACTTTCTCTTCCAGCTGCAGTTAATGCAATTGCAAAAACTGAATAATTTTCTTTATTTGAAATTTTACTCATTTGCTCATAACCTAAATTCAGAGGTAGTGGGGTACCTGTACCTATCCAAGACAGATTCAGTTCCATGGATTGCATCGTAATCCAAAAGAGAGCGCTTATGTTCAATAATTATCTCAAATAATATTTGAAATTTGACTCACAGATTTCTTAGAACACCCAGAATAATGTTTCAAGATTATAGCAGGTGGTGTTCCTAAAGGAAATGCTTTAAAATTTAAAGAAAACAAATACAAAAATTTATTCTGTAAATCGCTCTTTCGTTAAACCGCAGCTTTCTTCAAATTTGGATTCACAACAATGTTTTCTTTGTACCATAATTAGATGATAAAACCATATATAGATGGTAAAACCACATATTGCACTTTAGAAGGAAAGCTTCACAAAATAAACTTCAAATAAAGTGATAGGCATTGATGCGTGTAGATGATCTACGGTGTTTATGGAACAATCATTGCACTCATTTTCGGGAAAATCGCAAGAAAATGGGGGGAAAAAAATCAGCAACTCCCACTTCCGGTATTAAATGTGGAGGTAATAACTAAACGGAATATCAAGTTTGGGCTTACACTTACCACACACACACACACAGACACACACATACACACAGATAAAACGTATTTTATTTGAAACATTTTGCAGGAAAAATTATTTTGGGGGAGGGGGGACTATCAGTTTGGTTTAAATTTACACCGCCGCTAATAGTTTTTGTTTGAGATATAAGATACTGCCATACTCAAGATATATGTGTATGTCACCTGGCCAGCCCCCGATTGTTTATGAACATTGCAGTTTTTAAAGACAATTTGTCAATCACTGTATTAATTGCAACAAAAGGAAATCGTGTGAACATTGCACACCAAAGTATTTTAGTTTTCATACACTTGGCGCAATAAGTACACTCATCCGCCTACCACTTATATTTGACTAATTCTGTAAGGAAAATGATTTTCTGGAGGAGATGTAACGTGTCTAAATGGCCATACAACCAACAAGACCTTCTGTCATCCATACACTATTAGTTACATTAAAATAGAATTTGAAGATTGAAGAAAAAGTGTAAGCAGAAGTGCGCCTCCACCGATTAGGTTATCAGTGTTCCAGATTTCCTCGGTTGCAAGTCCTAACGAATTTCTGTAGATTAATGGGATGTTTACTGCACAGGCATCAGCATTTCTAGAAAAATGTATTTTGCATGTGGGACTCTGTGGTCAGGCTTAACTTTAAATTGGCATTATAACCTTTTAGCGCTCCATAATAATACTGTCCAGTCAGCTACACAAATATAATGCTCATCACCTTTGTTATTTGTTATGCATACGCTCCTAAACATTGCAGCTTAAAGAAAGTCAATTAGAGTTGCATGTGGCAGTTAGAGAGAGTCGAGTAGAGTTATTCATACTTGTTTTTCAGTTTTCTGTGAAAGAAGCTTTATAGCTATGTGGATTACAAGAGTGGTGTGTGAGGGTAAATCAGTACTCGGCCTTCTCACCTAATGGCTGGCTAGATAATCAGCGCGCTATCTTCCATCACTTACTATTTGCAACTTTATCTGCCCTACTTAACTGGGTTTGGCCAGTTCACCAAACTGTAACTATTATCCTCGTGGCCTAAATTATTTGAATGAGTTACTATTCCAATACCAGGCAGTGATACACTCTAGGAGGGTCGTACATCATAAGAACCACTCACAACTGTGGTTATTATTCAGAGGTCGAATATAAAACCATCTGGTGTGAAAAAGATATTCTCTTACTGCAGAGCAAGTTGTTCGAGTCCGAGAGCAACCAAACGAACAACATATCAGTCGCCAGCACAGCGTGAAATTTTATACTGGCCGCGCAGAATGGCTGAATAGCCGAAGTCATGACGTAAGGAAAAAACTAAATACAATTATAGATTTGACAATTTTTTTCAAACTAGGATAACAGTAAGTGAAGAACGCATCAGTATTTCCCACAGATTTTTTTCTGACTCAAAGGACTTCAAAACTCTTATTTTTTTGGAGAAAAATCGATTTCGCACACTCGTACAGCAAATATCGATCCCAATGTCATCATCTAAGGTTTGGCCAAATTCCTGACTGAAATCAAGAGTAAGTATCATTCAAATAGTGCATTTAATAGAAAACTCATTAATTTGGCTTAAATGGGTTTGTGTATTGTAAAATGTCACTGGAGTGCAATGACAGATTAGAATTATACAACAGTAGGCTTTTTTATCTATTAGATAAAAATCTGGCGAAACTTTCTTTTACTGCTTTACAAAAACAATTTTTTTTTTGTGTAAAAGTTTACAAACTTGTAAGTGACAAATCCTTGTATTTTACCACCTAATGTAATGATCGATAAACATAGGTGTTTTTATGGGGAATATTGCAAAAATTAAAAAAACTGTTCAGAAAAAACGCACTTCCGATTTATTAATTTTCTTGAAACTAGGAAGTTTGCCAATTTATTTATTTCTAATTAAATTTGTTTAAATGGTAGAATCATATGTTTACCTAAAATAGCACTTTTGAGGAAAAAGTCCCCCCCCCCAAAGCCCCTTAAATGGCTTTATCAGGAGAAATGTTGCAAATAAAAGTTGTAGCTCTTTATGTGTGTAGTTCACATAATTAGTTAAAAGAAAATCGTTGGGCCGTTTTTGAAAAAATAGCAGTAAAGTGGAAAATACTTTTCAGTAAAAACGTACTTCCGAACATTCAATTTTCTTCAAACTCAACAACCTATTTAATAGTAATTTATATTATTTAGATAATAGAATTGTGTAATAAACTGAAATAGCACTTTAGAGGAAAACCTAACCCCAACGTTCCCCAAAAGTGCCCTGAATGAATTTTCCCGAAGAAATGTTTCAAATAAAAATTGTAGGTCTTAGTATGGGTAGTTCATACAACAAGTTAAAACAAAATCATTTGAGTCACTTTTTAGAAAACAACAATAAAGTAAAATAAATCATTCAGAAAGGGTTAAGATTTTCGGTTGAGGAATTTTGACAGATAACTACTTAGCAGATGTTTACCCATGGTGATACCTAAGCAGAATATCAAGTTTGAACTTTCTGCAAGTTTTCGTTTTCGAGCCCTGCTATTGTTTTTGAACATTTCCTAAAACCACTTTTCCGTCTTTCAAAACGTGTATTTCCGGTGAAAACTTGATACGATTACAATACTTCCTCTTAGTAAGAGTAAGAGAAAGTAAAAACATTGTTAGGAATAAAATATCTGTATCAAAGAATAAATATTGTATACTTACTAGGTCGCTTTCTGGGTTTCTTATCTACGTGCGGTATCAGGTCGTGCGGAACTGAGAAGTTGAATGAAGGATTATTGTGTATATATAGAATCCCCACTTTATGATTGAGTTTGCTGTGGCCAGAGCATCCACCACTTGTATATTATATGTTAACGTCTGTAAGTAGGGGAAGGTTACTGTCAGTGTTGCCAGGTCCACTCTCTCATTTCATTTTTTTTTTTTTCAAAAACCACTCTCAACCTTCGCCAAATAATTGCGGAAACTAAATAATTTTTTGTTACAAAAAAAATAGTAAAAAATTGATTTTTAGAAGCAAGGCTTCATTTTTTGCGTTTATTTTTTTCAATAATCATTTAAAGATACAAACATGAGGAAGTAAACATGAATATTTGAAAAAAACCTTACAAAAAAATATTTGTGATGAAGGAGAGATTATTAGAGGCCTGGAGACGTTACCGTTGGTTTCATCAAGACTTTGCGAAATTTTCCTAACTTACATCTGTGCTCGCCCCTCTCTACCTCTTACCTTTTTGTACCTGCTGGCCGATATGTACATGGACTGGTAATATAAGATTCAATTCCTTGTGTAATTATTATCCTGAATATATTGTATATGATATAATCACACGTCTTTCTCATCCTGAAATTATTATAATTCTAATTAATTATTATTCCCTAATCTTGGAATTTTCACTAAACAATTAGAAATTATTATAATAACTTATAAGTATTGTAGTAATTGTAGGTATTGGGGATTATACTTGTTGGTTTAAGACTTAAGGTTTATTTAAATGTGCCTTTATGTATGTCAGCACCCTCTCTTAGCCTCCAGCAAAAACTTGTAAGGGCAGTTTATAGCTAAACCTAACTTCCAGAATTCACGAAATCCATGTTTTCGAATAATGCATCAGCGAGCATTCCAAGTTTGAAGGCCATCGAAGAAACAATTTTTGAGGAAATAAAAAAAAATAGTGTGAAACTCAGTTTAAGAGCTATAATTGACAAATTTTTACTACATGTTCCTTAATTTTATAGCAATGGGAAAATCCAAATGTTGTAGAATGAGTTGTTTGACGTAAATGTAACTTCCCCTAGACTCCTATCTTCTTTAAATGAACCTACCTCGGAAAAAAATTTCAAACAATACTATAGGGCAGTTAGTATATCAAATTTAAAGATATCTATCGCTGTTCTTATGAAGATAAACGCAGAATATTGAAAAAATTCTTCAGTAAAAACGCACTTCCGATCAACCGATTTTCTTCAAACTCGGAATTTTGGCAACATATTTAGTTCTAATTAATATTATTTAGATGCTAATGCTAGAATTGTATAATAGACGGAACTAGCACTTTATAAGAAAACACAGCCCCAACTCTCCCCCAAAATCCATCTTAAATGAATTTTCCCAGAGAAATGTTTCAAACTTCCGGTTGAGCAATTTTGACAGATAACTTACTATCGAACCCATGGTGATGCCTATACGGATTATCAAGTTTGAACTGCAATTTTTCGTTTTTGACCTACACACACACACACACACACACACACACACAGAACGCACACACACACAGAACGCACACACACAGAATGCACACACACATACAGAGCAATTTCAAAAAATCACTTTTTGTACTGAGGGGACTCAAAAAGTGCATTTCCGGTGAAAACTCGATACCCAAAATTCGTCACGATTACAATACTTCCTCTTACTAAGGAGTATTATTTTCAAGAAAACCTTTCAACCGGAAGTCCAAATTAACTGAATAGTTTGCAGTTATTCTTTTTTTTAACTTCCTCGAAAACCTTCCAGCAATTTCTTTAAACTAAAATTACAGTAATTAATAATTAAATTAATATATATTTAACGTGTGATAATATTTGTATTACATATGAAATGACACTTAAAGGAAAGCATAACGATGTAGTTTTCCCTAGTACCCTCTACAAAATCGATTTTTTGGAAAATGTTTTTAAAACTGAAGATTAATGTATGTTGTTAGTTTGCAAAGTCAACAGAAAATCGTTAGAGCAATTTCGAGAAAATGGCGGAATACTGAAAAAACAAAATCACTCGGAAAAGACGCACTTCCAGTTGATGGAATTTGGCCGAAACCTTCATATAGAAAGTGACTGTAGTAACTACACGGAATAACAAGTTTGAGCTCCAGCGATTTTTGTTTTTGGAATATTTATTACACACACACACACACACACACACACACACACACATACCTATTCGCTGTAAGCATTGTTTTTGCATTTTTAGGAACTCATTAAACGTATTTCATGCTCTTTCTATAACACATATGTATCTATAAAAAAGTAACCTAATTTTTGTTCCGAATTCGGCAGGACGGATTTTCAACCGGCTTGCACTATATGTTATAGAATTTTCTTGAGAATATGAAGAGCAGTGAGGAGTCGGGAGCCGTAGTTGCTGTTTAACTTTCAAAGTGTTCATGTGTTCAGTTCTTTGTTGTAGTTAAATCCGGAATTTTTGCTGAAAATAGGCAGAATTTTAGTGAACTGTATTTGGCATATATATGGACATTTTCACGAAATTCCACCGAGCCGATTTCCCTTAATTAGTTAAAAAATTGTTTTTTAATAAAATTATTTGTAGAAGGTCAAAAAGTAAGTTTAAATACAGTATTTGGATTAAGGGGAAGAGAAGTCTGGTTATTTGCTCTCTCAGAGACTCCCCAATACCTCTTTTCTTTCTAGTATTACAAAGGTATTACATTACCTTCTACGTATGATTTTTATTTTATTCAAGTGTACTGACATAAATGACAAACTTTTTGATAAATTTAATAAAGAAATTAATCAGAGACATTTTCCAGCTCTGCGGAACCAACCACCACAACAAAGAAATTAACACTAATTTCTTCAGTATTAGGGAACCATGGAAATAAATACAAAGACTTAAACAAAGAAAATTTAGAACTTGTAACTCTTTTTGCTAAACAGCAAAAAATTATTTGGAAGAGAGGTGGTCATTGGAGAAAATTATGAATTATTGGAAAATAATATTTTAGACTTATGAAATAGAGAATTTACTGCAAACAGCAACACCTGATTTACTGCAAACAGCAACACCTGATTTACTGCAAACAGCAACACCTGATTTATATAATGTGAAGAGAGTAGGTAGTTGGTGACAGACCGCGCCATATCCTGGTTTCTCTGATTTCTAACATAAAAAATAAAAACGCAGCCAAGCTGAGAGGTAGCACAATATTTATAGGTGAGGATGAAGATAAGGAATGTCAAATCAACGTAAGGAGTTGATGAAGAGCCTATGTTTGAGGGAGACCATGTTTCTAAAGACGGATTTCTGTCACGGAACCTCATTCAAGTCCAACCAGCGCGTCCTCGTCGCGGCTCTGGAAATATCTGCGCTCCACTTTTGTGGAAGCGTGGATGGCCAAGCTGGTGGGCGAACGCAGAGGGTAGCCTTCTGGCTATTTGGAAACTTAGCTCTCCCACGTACCTCAACTACAATTACGGACTAACAAGTGCAGTGGAGCCCTGTCAGGAGTGTGAGTTGATGAAAACTTTTCTGCCCTCTGTTTGCGTCGCCATAATTTATGCGTGGCCTGCCTCTCTTGCAGCGAATTCTTTTGCTGCAGAGCCTCTGTGGAGGTTCATGCTGCATCACTTACACCTACACGCCTTAACATCGTAGACCTACACAATTATATTCCTACACGCCAGTGGCACGTGCTGGTGCCACCCACATGTTTGTCGAGTCTGGATACCTGTGTCGTGGGGAAAGGAAGTCTTGGTGGTTGAGGACGAAGATTTTCGCTAGAGGCAAGTGATCTCAGCGTGCCTTGCAGACCAACACACCACTTTGGTTCCATCTCCGCTAAACAGAAGGCCAGAGCCTAACCCAGCTCTAGTCAATCGGCTAGCGTAAAATACGCATGGGTGGTGAGCTCCCAAGTATTGTGGGCCTTGGCTTACAATCCCTGGGCGCTGTATATCTAGGGTAGCTCTGGCGCTTCTTCAAAGCGTCCCAAATTGTGAGAATCGTGGAGGGTGGATAGCTCTAGAGACGAATTTAAAAATTTACTGTATGGAAAATAAAGTAAATTCGTCAGCCGGCGTCCCCTTAGAGGAGGGCAATTCCTCTGTGCATTCAGGGCCGGGTGACCAGGGCTCGGATACACAGGGAGGGAATCTGGAAAGCATTTCCAGAAGTATGGAAAACCTGCTGCTTCTGGCGAGAGCGCGCCAACAGATGCCGCGGAAGACTCGTACACCTGCGGAGATGAAAGGTGCGCGGTTACAGGTACAAAGCGAGGTAATTCTGCATCGGCCACGGCTGTTGCAAATTTCTCTGCGAATGTATAGGAGGCTAAGTCGACTTCCGGACGCTGAGCAGAGGAAGAAACTTAGTGGGAGATGCAGGCAAAGGCGTGCGAAGAGATGAGATCTACTCAATCAGCACCAGCCGAGGTTATACCTATTGGAGCTCAAAAAAGATCTAGAGCCCCGGGAAATACGTCGCCTGGAATCCAGCTGCAGGTAAGAAACCGGAAATAACTGAGGCGGAGAGGAAGCTGTTTCTGGCTATAACCAGCAGCGATCCCTCCGAGCCGCTGTCTGATGATGACGCTTCAATCATCAAAAGGGAGATGCTCGCCATCGTTAGAAGGACAATTCAGGAACAGTCATGTAGGCTGAAATTTATTCAGTCGAGTATGGTCTCTGAGGGCTGGTTTCTTCTAGCCTGCTTTGATCAGGCCACATTTGACTGGCTATTAGAGAATGTAAAGCCTAGTTGGAAAGGAAGGCACTTCAAGCTTATGACGGCTTATGGGGAAGGCGTCAGAGGTCTCCAAGGATCTCCTTGTTTATCCCGGAAGGCAAGCACACCAGCGAACAAGTGCTGAAAGGTCTTGCCTTCCAAAATAACCTAGAAAGGAGGAAATAACCTAAAGTCGTGGAGGAACGTTTATCGGCAACTGGTCGAGAAGGGAGTATCCTTGGCTTACAGGATTGATGATGCTTCTGTCCAGGCGTTAAAGAAGGTCGATTTTGGTCTTTTCTTCGAGATGGGCAGGCTGTTCATCAGGTTGAAAAAGGAAGATGAGGATGCTCCTACTAGATCTTCTCAGGCAATGGAGCAGGATTTAGGTCAGCCTGATCAAGTAAGGTTTTTTTTTTTTTACACCTACCCGCTTTGGTCTTATTAGGATCTAAGTCTTCCAATGTTGACTTCTGATTATGGCAGTTGACAGGTAGAGATGATACAAATTAATCTGCAACATAGCAAAGATGCAACGGCTAATTTATGCCGTTGTATTGCTAAGTTGCATACATATTTTATTCTAAAATTTGATTGGAGGAGGGAAGGGAATAGCTAAGTGGTTAGCGTACTGGACTCCCACGCGGAGGACCCGGGTTCGAGTCCAGCTGTGCAACCCTCAGATTTTTTCTTCCTAGGAGCCTCTACAGCTCACTGTTCGGCACCCCCCTACCCTCCTAGACAGAGGCACTCCAGTGTTATTGACATTGCCCATATTAAAAATTTTCAAAATTACTCAGCTCCAGTTAGTCTTATTTCCTTAGTTGATCAAATCCAGTTGTCCTTATCCTACACATCCTCTCCCTCTCTTCAGAGATTTAATTACAGCAAAGCCAATTGGTCAACATTTAAAAACCTTAATGATAATATCGATTTACAAACTTCGATTCCTGACATTCCTTCCCTTGGAAAAGCTCCAGCAGATTTTGCTGATCTAATCAGTAACGCAGCAGATGCTTCTATACCTACAAACTCTTTAAGTACTCTTTGTAATGACTTACAACTATTTTAGACATCTTTTCCAAAGATATCGCTTCCTGAACACAAAAAGCTCTTAAACAAATTCCAATCTGTCATACATGGACAAGTTTACTTGTTGAGTAATAAGAAATGGCAAGAATTTCTATTCAACCTTGGCAACAATCATACCTCTTTTTGGAAAAACCATTAAGTATTTTCCAAAACTCCTTTCTCTTCTACTGATTCTCCTTTAACCGTCAATAATCAAACCTCCATTTCTGTTCTCAATAAAGCAAATCTTATGTCCAATTATTTTCAAACTGTTCACATTCAAAATTCAAACTTGGTTCAGTAACACATTCATACCAAATTTCTTACAAAAGTTCTGTACAAGAATTGTTTACGAAAGTTCTTTATAAGTAAACGCCTTTACAAGTTAACATGTCCCAAAAAAATCTCCTCCATCATTCAGTCCAGGAAAAATGAAACTTTTCCAGGGTTGGGTGGCATAATATCCAATATCCTGTTGAAACATCTACCCGGAAAGGTATAGTTTACATCCTAAACTTATTAATGAAATACTTTTGTTCGGATACTGTCCTGAGATATTGCAAACTTCTAAAATAATCCTCATCCGTAAACCTGGCAAACCACCCACCATTCAGCTATCGTCCTATCAGCTTGCTTAGCTCACTTAGCAAAATACTTGAAAAAATAGTACTAATATAATTTATGGAACATCTTGTCAGCAACAATATATTAATTAATGAGCAGTTCGGCTTCAGACCTCACTTATCCACTTAACTACATTCTGTTGCATAATAGACAGCATTATAGAGAACTTCCATTGTAAGAAACACAGGAATGGTATTAATTGACATCGAAAAGGCATTTCGATCCGTCACCGTCTGGCACACTGGACTTTTGTTCCCTTAATTGAATATAAATTCCCTCTCTAGCTCATTAAACTAGTCTCCTCATATCTCGAAAATAGAAAATCTTATGTTTTCATTAACTGTACCTTATCAGTTCCTTACCCCATCCTGCAGGAGTCCCTCGAGGTTGTTTATTATCTTCATTAACTTCATTCCAAAACCCGGCAATATTAACCTTGCCCTATATGCTGACGATGTGGCCATATTCACCACATCCTAGAGAATTGACACAATCTGTAACAGACTTACTAATGCACTGACTAGACTGACGAAATACTTGAACAAACGGAAAATACAGATCAACCACAACAAGACAGAAGCCTTCTATTCATTAAACATGGACCGTATATCAATCACAACATTAAGCCAATAGTACAGGAATATCTTGGCCAGACATTATCAAATATCTTGGCGTGACTATGGACTGCAGACTTAACTTTACTACACACATAAAAGACAGAAATACCGCTGGTAAGACCACCATTAGGCTCCTCTTTCCACTCTCTCCCCAAGTCCAAATTGTCCTCCAAAAACAAATTAATCCCCTATAAAGTTATAATCCGTTCGATTCTCACTTATGCCTGTTCAGCTTGGAGCTTTACATGTAAGAGCAATTTTTCCAAACTCCAAATTCTCCAAAATAAAACACTCCTTTTTGCTACTGACATGCCCCGCTACTCACGTGTATCACATCTTCACGAACTAACTGATACATCCACAATTACTGACTACATTAAAAACCGACTAACAAAACTTCTGACTAACATCACTGTTCACCCAAACCCTCTTTGCCGGTCCATATGATATGACACTTAATTATAGACATAAGCGAATCAAAAATATCCTTAGAAACAAACTTTTCATAAAGTCATTGGGTTTTTCTTTTCTTTTTCACAAATAATTGTAATTAATTAAACTTTGTGTTTAGTTAAGCTCCCTGGAGGGTGTTTTGTTATGTACATTTTTATTCCTGTTTCAAAAGTATGTGTATATATATATACGTAATAACTTGTAAATAAAAATTCTATCTACCTACCTACATACCGAAACTGAAAGAGGAGTTCAGCACGTTATATGGACGACTTCATCCTCATACGGGAAAATGACATAGACATAGACAAATTGTTACATTACCTTAACGACGTGAACCACATAAAAAAATCACAGACGAAAAAGAAATTAACAACACCCTCAACTTCTTAGACATGTAATTCACAAGAAGCGCCATAAACTGGAATACCGAATACAGAAAACCAACCACCACCGATACAATCATACAGCACAATTCCAACCACCCTACCCAACACAAACTAGCTGCACTGAGACATTTGACGAACAGACTTAAATATACACTCCTCACACCCGCGAACCACGAACAAGAATTAGAGACAACCTACAACAAAACTATGAACAATGGGTTCAGTGCGAATATCGTTAATAAACTCCTCAACAACGAAACACACCACCGGAATAGGACTGACAAAGAAACAACAGACAAATTTGCCACATTCTCATACATAGAAAACCACACTTTTTTAAAAAGTGGGCAGAACTAACAATAAATTAGGCAACAAAATCCGCACCTGTACTGAGATTAGTGACGTATATGACAGCAGTGGGGTTTATGAATTAAAAGCCCGGACTGCAGAACAATTAACGGCCAGACAGGCAGAAAAATCAGGGAATGTGTTTAGGCCAGTCACCTAAACACGAACAAACATAAACCCGACGACATCTCCACCACGATAAAATTGATACATCCAGGCAAAAAAGGACGACGACTGGACATACTGGAACAACTTGAAATATAAAAACACAAGACACAAAACCTTATAAACGAACAGACAAGATGCAAAACCATC
Source organism: Triatoma infestans (assembly GCA_011037195.1). Taxonomy (NCBI): domain Eukaryota; kingdom Metazoa; phylum Arthropoda; class Insecta; order Hemiptera; family Reduviidae; genus Triatoma; species Triatoma infestans. Next base: position 100,041 of record JAAEAF010001164.1, on the reverse strand, counting down.
TTCCCATAGTAACACTAAAAAAACGCAATAAACAATGCACAACTCACCTGAACGTTTCTACGTTTTAAAATCGAATTGATTTTAGTTTTAAATCTGTTAGTATTTAAACCTGTACATACGAACCCAAACAGGTTTTAAGTTTGTACATATGTGAATAATGTATGCAAGTCGAGAAAATAAAATGTTAATGTGGAGTGTACGTTTACATTAAGGTTGGATAACACATTTATATAATTTTTCAATGATATATTTATAAAAGTCTGTACTTAGGCTCGTTTGTACTTGTTATATTTAGGCCTGTAAGGAACTCGGATTTAAGTATACACATGTGCGTGAATGGCGTACCACAGGACATAAGTTATGGTACTTATGTGTTAGTAATTTCACATGTTTGTGGATTTTGTTGCCTAAATCATTGTTAGTTCTGAATGCTGTTTGGAGCCCATTTCTTAAAAAAGTTGGTGAGTTCGAATGTGTTGTTTCCGATGTTATAAATGTGGAAATTTATCTGTTGTTTATTTGCCATTTCTATTAGTACGTGCATGTATAGTACGACGTGTATTGTACGTGGCGAGTAAGTTCGTCGACGGAGCTGTCGTGTAGTTTATGACGGTCTGTCAAATTTGAATTTGTAATAAAACATTACAATGAATTTGAGTTTGTAATAAATAAACACCTATTTATTTATAATTTCAATCCGAATTTTTTTAGTTATATTTATTGTACTCATTATTATTAACCAGAACCAAATGTCTGTGCTTTCCCCATTGGTAAATAAATAAATGAAACTGAAGAATGAAAATAAAAAGACGGCATTTAATAATAATAACTGGTCAAGTTTAACCACTCAAGGCAACACGCTAGTCCCTAGTTCCCACTTATTGCTGTGTTCAAGGTCAATTTCTACAGTTTTTTACATTTTTTTTTAGCTTTAATAATGTAGACAGAAGTTTTTAATAAATTAATACTTTTACATTAAGAGATTTCAGGGCCTATTGAGATAGAGCAAATATCCTCTTTCAAAATTTAACTACACACTCATAACTAAATATACTAAATTTAACACCGGCTAATAAGAAAAGATTCTCAGTTCTAATTGAAGAATTTACTTACAACATGGAACAATTTAATAAATATATACTGATTGTTTATCAAGTTGAGGTCACATCGTGTCCGTAAAAATTTAATTTTTCTAGTAGTTTCAGTGTAACTATTCAGTGCTTTTTGTTATAGTATTCTGAATTCAAATACTGTCTACATTCTGAGCAGTTTGTTTTGTGTTAAACTTGCGTCAGTTCGTAGTAATTTACTAAAATTAATTAAGTTAAATTTTATAAGAGAACAGTGGGATGAGTCAGTTTGAATTTCTTTATTTTTGAACTTTGATCACTTGTGGTTACAGTTGAGAATTTTATCTTCTATCTTTTGTTACAAATAAAAACATTGTAAAGTACATCACTATGGCCAAATGTGGTAAATATATCGTTGTTCTAACGCGCGCTACAAATATTTATTTATTTATTATTATCAAGCTTATAGGTGCAACACCTTTAGCTCGGAGTTGCTACAAATGAAAAAAGAACTTAAAGTGCACATTTCATACAAACAACAAAAAAAGGAAGAAAAACAAAAAATGACCAGACTGGTAAATAAACAAATAATCCAAACAAAATATATAAATAAAACAGAATAATCCGAATAACTTCATTCGTTTATCAAAAAACTTTTTATTTTTAAAGCCTCAGAAACATGATATATTTGTAATTTAGACACAATTGATAACAAGGTTTGGTATAGATGTAGTGAGGTGACAAGGAATCAATATACTTTGATAAGTAATATGTACGTAAAGGTTGGTAAATGGGGCAGTCAAATAGAAAATGGATTAAAGAATCGGGGGCCAAATCATGGCACAGACTGCAGATATTATTACTATCAAAAACATATTTACTGCCATTACAGGACAGAGTTGCAATTTTAAGGTTTGCCAGTCGTAGCTGCAGTATAATCCTTAATAAATTAATTGAACAATTCCAATCTAAATAATTCTCTGTTAGGTCCAAGGCGCTTAAGTTTCTGGCTCTCGTTTTACGACCCGATGGTCCAAGGATTGTAACATTTCTGACGAACCTACAGGTATTAGGATGCTGTTCAATTTAGAGATCCAGTTACAAATAGTACCTTGTAAATGTTTTTGATAAAGAACTTCAAAACAAATTCTGGGCAGTCTTCCCGGAGGCATTTTCAGAATTTTAATAAAAAATTTAACATTAATTTAAAAACAGCAACTTTTAATGGGTCAAGTCCGAATTCTAATCTAATAAAACTATTAGGGGTAGATATATTTAAGTTAAAGATTCGTTTTATAAATTGGTGCTGTACTTTCTTAATTTGATTAACATAATCAAATGCCCAACATTGTCCAGCATATAGCAAAGTTGAAGTAATAAAAGCATTAAGCAGTTTCTTTCTAACTTTATTATTAGTTAATCGAGATTTCATTAGAATGTTACGAACCTTAAAAGAGGCCAATTTCCCTTTTGCCATAAAATGGTTACAAGCTTGATAAAAACTTCCGGTAGAGCTAAACGGTAAACCTAGATAAGTGAATGATTGCACAATATCTAATCTTTCTTTATTAAGTATAACAGACCGGAATTTTTTTTGCCGAGTGCTCTTTGAAAAATAGACTATTTTGGTTTTTTGTGTATTGACAGTAAGTTTATTCTCATTACAATATTCTTCTAAAATCACCAAATTATGTTGCAAGTCAATTACAGAGCTAGGGAAGATTACAATGTCATCTGCGTAACACATCAGTAGCAAGCGATTATTCTCATTTAAAAACAAACCGGAGGCACCTTTTAATATAAAAACTGAGTAATATCAGATATGAAAAAATTAACAAGTAAAGGCGATAATGGTTCGCCTTGCAGAACACCGCAAGTTACATCAATGTCAGCAGTATTTCATAGTTTAGTGTTTACAAGTGTTTACACTCATTTTAGCCTCATCATATAAGTCTTTAATAATCCTTGTCACCTTGGTTCCAACTCCCAACTTTATAAGTTTACACCATAGAAGATTGTGATCTATTGAATCAAAGGCTCCCCTTAGGTCCACAAACACCGCAAAAAAAAGGGGAGGAGCCAGACATAAGCCTCAGGGAGACAATCGAGGAAAGTACAAACAGATTGTCAGCACACCCCCTGTTCGCACGGAAACCACTCTGCTCTTCTGGCAACACCGACGAACTCTCCGCCCAACCCTCCAGTCTCCTTAACAGAATAGAAGTAAATAATTTCGAAAGAGTATTCATCAAAGAGATTCCACGATAGTTGGAAGGATCTGCCCCCACTCCCCCCTTATGCAACATTTTCGTATTAATCAGAGCCCAGGACCTCGGAAGTTTTTCCTGACAGAGAATCTGGTTGAACATATTCAGAACGTAGTGCTCCCAGCAGGGCGGAAGGTTGCAATAGAATTCGTATGAGATGAGATCCCTATCTGGAGATTTACCAGGCTTGCTACTCTTTAAAGCTAATTGCAGTTCATCCAAGGAAATGTTAGCTTCTAACAGCTCATTTACATACATAGGTGGGGCGTAAATCCATTAATTTCGGTTTAGGTAGGAAATATCCGAATAATATTGAAACCAAGTTATTGGATCAATTTCTGATTTTTCAGTTTTGATAGGAGATAGTTTGCGAATAGTTAACCAGAACTCTTTTGGATCATTAACGGTTAATAGTTTATCGATAACTATCTTTTGGGCCACTTTTTTCTTATATTTCAATAAATTCTTATAAAAGTTACGTTTTTCGACAAATTGATCCAACAATAGTTTTTCTCCCCTTACCTTCCTCCAAAGTTTATACGAATAAATCAATGCTCTCTTGGCCATCAAACAATCCTCATCAAACCAGCTATTGATTTTTTGAAAAGAAATCATATTTAATGAAGCTGCAGTTTCTTCAATAGAGGATGTCAAATTTAAATACAGATCATTAATACTATTACTATTGAAGTAAATTCGATTATTAGAGGCCATTAATAGAGCATGGCTTTCAAATTGTCATGCCAAGAAATTTTCTTAGAAAAAAGTGGGTTGGAAATTCTCTTTGACGAAGTTGAAGAACTAGTGATTATAAATTCAAAACACATGCAAGATGATCACTATTTAGAAATATATTGATAATCTCAAAATTTTAAATAAGATTTAGACAGCTATGATTACACCAAACTAGATCAATTACACTCGACCTCTGTTTAGCAGTATAAGTAAATTGAGCTGGAGAGTCCGACGAAGAGCGCTTATTGAGTACAAACAAACCATGATCCTCCATAACATCAACTAAAGACCTTCCTCATCTATTAACAACCAGATCAAGAGAATCCCGAGATGAGAATAAAGAGGAAGATTCAAAAATATCATCGTCAAGGAAATTTAAAATTCCAATCCTCGAGTTAAAATCACCGCCCAAAATGAAAGGGAAATCTGTGTACCTCTCCATTATCTCCCCTAAGATCTCCGAAAGGGTCACCTCATAAATATCAAATTTTTTATCGGGGCGCCAATAGATGAGGCCAACAATGAAAGTTACTTCAACAGCCTCAATTTTAAGAACCAATAAAGCATCATCTTTATACGCAAATGAGCTTTAAGAGAAGAAGATTTATTAATTAACATCATTAGGCCTCCACTAGGACGACCTAATGTTTTTTATTTAATTGCATGTGACGTAAGTTTTTTAAGAAATCCGGTAACACAAAATTATCATCAGTCTTCCAAGTTTCCGATAAACAAACAATTTCAACTTCAGACGAAAACAATCTTGTCTCATAATCAAGGCTAAAAACAAAACTATAACCGCGAATATTCTGAAAAAGAATACTGAAGCCATTGTTGCAGTAATTATTATTGACAACATTAAAATTATTATTAGCTAAACTGAGACTCGATTGTAAATAATACAAATAGTAATCTCTGTTTATTTTAGAATTAGAACAAAAATCAATACCTAATTCACTTTTTCTTTTGGAAGGATAAAAAAAACTGCTTATCCGCTCCCACCAGCTCCGCAATACTCCTGTCCATCTCCTCAGTGAAACCTTTACCAATCAGCTGTTTGAGCGTGGCCACTCCATCCTTTCTTAACATTTCAATCATATTCCAAATCCCAAACAAATCTCTTCTCTTTAAAAATAAAGAACTCATTTCTCATTTGTATTTTTGCTCGGCTGTCGAGATCCAAAATTTTATTCCTCACTTGTAACAAACATCTTTTTCTTCTTTTTGTTCTTATGGTAACATTTCTGTGTAGTATCACCCCAGTATTCTTCAATTTCGTAACATTTCTCAGTATTTCATATGTTGCTCCTTCTGTATTAAATTCAGCTATTATACACTATTCAAGTTCTTTTTATTTATGTGATAGGCCGTGTTTATTGTAGTTCCCTCAACTCCAAATACATTTCTACAGAATTCTTGAACTGTTTCCAACGTATTTTTATTACTTTCTACACACAATCCTCTAAATACCAAATTTCTAATTTTTGTTCTATTTATTTACTTATCTATGGTATCGTTCATCTTACTCTCTCTTATTTTCAACTCCTCAACTTCCTTCTTTAAAGTTTGATTTTCCAATGCCAGTACATCCAGCTTCCTTTCCAGGGATTTAAAATCATCTCTAGAAGGTAGGCTCAAGCTGAACGTCTTAAATTTAGAGTCAAGTAAGGCACTTATATTCGGCAAGGTGAGCTCCATGGTCCCACTGGTCGAAATTCGTTTAGTTACTTTTTCAGAGCTAATTTGCTCTGGCGAACTTCTACAGCGCCTTCTTTTAGGAGTTTCTCTTGGTACAGGTGAGAAATAATTCTCTAATATGCCCTCTTTTTTTATCATAAGGAGCACAATCGAAGTGGAAGTGTGTAAAATTAATTTATATATACTTAAGTGTGTAAATATATTTATAAATTATAGTACCAACCATAAATCAGAATAGAATCCAATAAAACAGAAACAGTAACTTATTTATTATGCTTTATAACAAGTTGTTAGAACTGTTGATGTTTATAGTTAGTACGATAACCTCCGATCAGTCTGTGTTGAAATACACTTGTTAACTTAGCGTGAATACAACGCTCTCCTACCAAGCACTGATGCACCTCACAAACTTATCCCCACCACTCAGGTTAAACTAACAAGTTTCACTGTATCTAATAAATACGATATTTTGAAGCCACAAAAAACTTAATTTAGTTTAAGCAAATTATCAAATTTTAGCACCAAACAAAAAACTAGTACCAGTCAACAACTGTGGAAAAAACGAGAAAAATCCGTGACCAATAAACCAGGCAAAAAAGCAGAAAAATAGAGAGCACGAAAAGATGATGTGTACTGTTCAACTAACAAAGTGCATCTCTCGCGCTACAAATATTTCACATGCACAATGTATTAAATGCAAATTATTGTTTCATTTGGAGTGTATTGGCCTCACGTCGGACGATTGGTCTCCATTAAAAGAATTAAATAAAACATGGATATGTGCTGCCTGTAATAAGGATATATGAGTTACTAGCAGTTTTTTTACACCAGCATCTCCTGTTGCCTCTAAAGCACCCTCTGTCAGTGATGTGCCTACATTAAAGGACGTACTCAAGGCAATTCAGAGTAACATCTCAGCTCTCAGTAATTTTATTGAGAGTCAGTAAGTGCAAAATGCGGACATTTTGAAGTCATTAGATGCGCGTTATACCTCCATACAAGAAAATACAACTACTATAAATACTCTACAGACAAAGTAGATTCTCTATTATTCAAGTAGAAGCGTTCAATAAGGAGAAGAAGGTGCTTGAAAACGTGTCAGAATTACAGGTGATAGTTGACGTGTTAAAACATGCCTCAAGAGATAAAACTGTGGAGATCCATAATATACCGTTGGTTCAAGGAGAGAATGCGAATGACTATTAAATAAAATAGGAACAGCTCTCTATGATGACGTTGGAGAGGTCAATTTTGTATTTCGAGCAAGACCAAGTCCAAGTACTATCGATCCTCCACGCCATCTCCCATAACAGCTACTTTCCTGAGACGGTGTACAGAGACAACCTCTTGCCAAAAAAAAAGTCAAAAGGGGTTTTTCCACTAGACACATTGGTTGGGCTACACAGGAGAACTACATCTGGCTGTTCGTTTTATTACACGTATTTTGATACAAAATATTACAACTATTTAAAATTTCATCTCTTTAGTTACAGATTTTATTTTGATCGCAGTATATTAAATTTATTTTTTACTATTACGTATTACTTTATTTAATTTTAGAATTAGACTTATTGGATCAACGTACTTATATTGTTCATTTTTACATCTTACTAAAAAAATTATTACAATTATAATGATAGAAAATTCATTAGTGTATTAAGTGGTGATAATGGCCTGCGATGTCGATGGGCAAAAAAAAAAAAATTAGTGTATTATGCTACAGTCTATCAATTATTAGTTACAAATATCAATGAGAGGTGTTACTTTTTCTCAAAACAATGTTATTATATTATAAGTTTCTTTATAATATGTTAGATAATCTATTAGTGTGTCATGTTAACTGCCAATCATTGGTTGCACATATTGATAAATTCCGTCACTTTTTCTCAGAATATTTTTATCATATTATAGCTCTCTCGGAAACTTGATGTGATTCTCTTAAAACCTCATGTTAGTGACTCAGTTGTAAATTTACGCAATTATTATTATTATTCAATCTGGGTGCCTATCGGCCTGGCACCTAAGCCTATGTGGCTGTTATCCCCCCCAATTAATCTCCCCGCTGCCTCCTAATTAGTCTGCCTCTTTGTCTACAATATCCTAAAATATCATTCAGCCCCAAGCCTCCCAGGCAATCCCGCGAGAGTGATGTCCTTTCAAATATAAGAAACCTAGCACCAGCGAATCGGGGACACTGGCATAAATAGTGATACACCGTTTCCCTAACTCCATCATCACAGTTCTGTGGGACTAGACGTCCTCCCTAATCTAGGCAAATGACTACCCACCCATGTGTGTCCAGTCACTACACCTACTAAGGTCCTCAGTTCTATCCTACTAACGGACAGGAGAAATCTGAAACCCCCTGCTTAGTCCCGTCACACAATTACAATCTTATCTGATGGGACCGGTTGGGGAAGGTGGGTGGTGGTATTGGTCTGTTTGTTCATTACTCGCTGCATACTAGAATATTAGCTACTTCTCCAGAGCAATACTCTTTCCGTCCTGAGTTTCTTATTGTAGAAATTGCTGGGCATGAAGCTTCAAAACTATTATTTACTGTCTTATATCGACCTCCTAAAATCGGATTTATTTCTGATTTTGAAAATATTTGTTTGTAATATAATCAGAATTATATCTTTAATAATTGTGGGTGATTGGAACACTGACGTGAATACTGTTACATTTGGAGTTACAATAACGAGTTAGTGTGGAACTAAGTCTCTGTACGAGTCTGTGTTGGCACACTGTCTGAAAAACGCATCCTGAAGATGGGCGAACGCCCGAAACCGGTCGATGACCACAAAATGAAGCAGGCTACCACGGAAAATGTCTCTGATGCTTTCCAGCTCTGCGGAACCAACCACCACAACAAATCTCAGCTACTGTTGAAAATATGAATTTGCATACTTTGGGCCTAGAACAAGTTAATGTTTAATATTATTGCATAAAATATTAATTGTAAAACGTTGCTTAGTTCTTATACCAAACCTCTTAATGTGTAAACATTAGCCTAAAATGGGTACGTGATAAAAGTTCTCGTAACTCCATCTGCTTTAAAACTTACTTTATAGAAATTGTGTTGTGTTCATTTATTATTTATAATGTCTAATAATTTATTGCTAGTACTTACTTTAGCAAAAAGCAGATTGAATATGACGCACAAGAAGAGCAATAACCACAGAAACACTACCATAACAAAGAAGTAACATGTTCCCGTTGTGACATGAAGAGTCGCTCTTATACTCTTAAAGTTACTTAAAGAGTAACATGTCGCCTCTCTTACTATGTTACCGTTGTGAGTTAGCAGGTTTGCCAACTCATAAAATGAAACACTGGAGTTACAAGATTTGTTGCTATTTGCATTATAGCTCGTTTAATATTTTTTCGCAGTTACGAACTATACCTGCCCGCTGTGGTGTATATAATCACTATTCTCTTTGGTGTTACAGTGTTCCCACCTATTTATTTTCCAAAAATATAATATAAAGTTGTCATGTCTAGAAGTTTAAAATTTCTTATTTTTATGTAAGTAAACAAGAAATAGATTATAAATTAATCTATATACTGTATTCTCTATTACTTTCTGCTTTTGTTTTCGATTTTGTCTTTCTAAAAGAACCCTTTGTATTTTTATGTTGTAGGCCTTGATAAAGACAGTATATTTGTCGAAACGATCGAATCTCACTATCCTCATCCATTTAGCGGCCTCTACACGGGCAATAATATTGCAATACTTTAGAGTATTGACAATAATATTGACCATGTAAGGTGAAAAGAATGTAGAGTGAAAGGTTGAGGATGAAAACCCGGGAGTGGAGGGGGAAGTACCGTTAAGAATCATCGGTAGTGATATGAATCTGGAGATAGGATAAGTATATATATTTTAAATTATTAATTAAGTGATTGATTTATTGAAATATACATAGAGAATTAGCAGGGAAATTATCTAGGATGATGAGGCTCAGGAATGGGTGAATGCATAAAGGACTACTTTAAGGAATGGAGTTGTTATTGTAGAGAGATAAATGATTCCCTTGTCTTTTTGTAATTTATGGGATTGGGTTTTAGGTGGATATGTATTGATTCTGCGAGGAGGCGTTTTTTGGATTAGGGTGTGTTGCTAAAATGGATAGACTTTGCAGGTCAAAGGAAGGATTCAGTGATAATGCATGTTTGGAAAGGGCTGTGCTGTCTATTTTCTTGGAGATGATGTCATATTTATGTTGTGTTAGTATTTTGTGCAAATTTGTGAGCTTCTCCTACATAAGTGCATTGCAAAGTGATGTAGTGCATTGTTGTTGTATACTGTGTGGGCTTAGTTTAGTTTAGGAATGGGCTTTTAGTTTGGTATAGTTTAGCTAGTTTATTAGTGGTGGTGAAGCCAGTGGTGAGATTGGGGATATGTTTTTTTTTTTTGGAGAGAGAGTGGATGTGTGTAAGAGATCTGTGAATAGATGTACTCGTAATGTTGGTGGAATTACTAGTGTGTGGTGTCAATGTTTTTTTTAATTATTTTGTTTATGATGTGGGCGGGGTAACCGTTGGAGTAAAGGATTTTCTAGATTTTTGATGTTTTCATTTGGAAAGATGGAATGGGAAAGTGAATTGGCAAGGATCACTAAATTTTTTGCTATGTTGAATTTTTGGTGGAAAGGGAGGTCGGATAAGTAGTGAAGGAGGCATCCTGAGTAAGTCGGCTTCGTGTACCAGTTATAAGTCAAGGTGTTATGATTCCGGATTATGATAGTATCGGGGAAGGGAAGGCTATTGTTATATTCTCTTTCTGTTATAAATTGAAGTTTGTGGTGGTAGGAGTTTAAATGATGTATGATTAGGGGGATGTCGTTGGGGTTGACAGTGGGGAATAAATCGTCAACATATTTAAAAATATATGAAAGTGAAGTTCTAAGGACAAAGAGGATAGTGTCTAAAAGATCGTTCATGATGATGTTGGCCACAGCAAGACAACTACCCATGGCCAAACCATCTTTTTGAAGGTAAAAACATTCTGGAAAACAAAATGCATAGAATTTGCAGCAAAGATTTAGTGTTTTCATGAAGAGGTCATCTGGGATACTGGTGTGTGGTTCTATTGAAATCCAGTTATTGGAAACTAATGTGATGACTTTGTTTAGTGGGTTGTTGGTAACATAATATTAGATATCGAACATTCATTTGGGAACGATGAACAGAATAAGGATCCCCTGAATCTCAAAGTGCAGTCTGCGTGTGTTTATTTTATACAATTTTTCAGAAAAAAATCATTTTAGAAAGAATCTGGGCGCAGTGACAGCCTTAAAAAAATTTTGTTAATTAATCTGGGGGATATTTTATTTTTTTTAATTTTATTTATTTATTGAAAATATTTACAATTCATATGCATCTGGGGAATATATATAGAGAGGGGGGAGATAAGTTTATTATGCCCTGGGACTTATGTCCCTTAAGAGCAAAAAAGAAGTTTACATTTTATAATAAATACAATAATCTCTCTCTGATCTGTGAGAACAAAATAAAATAAATTTCCACTAGTTGCTTACATTAATATTACAATAAAACTATTTACAATAACTATAAGGGATTATGATTTTAACTATATATGATCCGTTATTTTAACGTTACTACAGGTTTAAAATTATAATTACTGAAGATAATAGAAATAATAATAACAATTTGTAAAAACTTGACAATTTCCTCTAAACTTTAAAAGTGTTTTCTTGCTAGTCGTGTCAGTAGGTAAGTCGTTCCATAGTCCACTAGCAGTAACGTTAAAAGATTATAAGTAGCAGTCGTGTAAGGTTGTATGTAAAGAGCAACAGTCCTTGTAGTTCGTAAATCTAGTGCAGCTTTTACGGAAACATATCCACCAGATATTTTTGTGTTAGTAATGTGAACAATTGATACATAAAATTGCCAGTAAAATACCTTCTGCGACACTCAACATGAAGCCAGTTTAAACTATTGTAATGTGTGGTCATCTTTTCTAATAATTAATATAAATGTTTTTGGTGTTCGTTTAGTGTCCGATTTAATATAAACTGGATGCAGGAGTTAAGTGATCGTTGTAATTTCAAATTCACTTCAGAGGTTAGATCACCAAGCTCTTCAAAAGCTTGGAAACACCAGGAAGTAAGTATATAGGTCCCCAATCATTCAAAGAGGAAGGAAGTTTAGGTTTGGGGAGAGGACAAATATAAAATTGTTTCCATATTGACGGATATATTTGAATATGTTAAGAAAAATTATCAAGTTCTACTAATAAGGGCGATCTAATAGCAGGCATTGAAACCACTACTTTATCCGATATGCCATTTCCTGCAAGGAATTGCATTTTCCTTAAGAGCTGGCTTAGCTATTAGCTTCATATCGGTAATTATTTACAAGCGTGCCCCCAAGATGGACGATCACTAGCTACAGTAACCTGCTCACTCCCACTCTTCCTACACTCTCATGCTGCGTTCATTCTTCCGATTATGTACATATCGATTTCTTTTCTTATTAAATATGTTATTTTAATTTTCAGTTTTCGCATTTCTTTCATTTCTTTGCCCTAAATAACAAGTTTCAATTTTAAGTAAACACACTATATACATGTTTTTCACTTAGGTTCTGCTAATTTTCTCTTTACACATTACCACCAACTTGGAAAACACACGCACACATATAAAACTAATTCAAGAAATTAGCCGTTATCGCAACAAATTCTTCTTAGCTCGCTTTTAAAAGTAACACAATTTTACATACTATTTCTATAAATTTTGGCAGTGTGCTTTTTACTTTCTCTTACTCCTAGTAAGAGGAAGTATTGTAATCGTGTCAAATTTTCGATATCGAGTTTTCACCGGAAATATCCGTTTTGAGGTCCCCTGAGTCCAAAAAAGTGGTTTTTAGCAAATGGTCTGTATATATATATATATATATGTGTGTGTGTGTGTGTGTGAGGTTGTGTGTATGTATGTATGTATGTGAACAGCATAACTCAAAAACGAAAAATCGTAGAAAGTTCAAACTTGATATTCCTTTAGGTATCACCATGGGATCCGACAGTGGGTCATCTGTCAAAATGCCGCAACCGGAAGTACCACTTAACTAGTTGGGTTTTTACGTTTTTGCGATTTTCTCAAAAATGGCTCCGACGATTTTCTTGAAACAACTTATATAAACTAAACATACAAAGATCTATAACTTTTATTTAAAACATTTCTTTGGGAAAATTCATTTAAGGGCACTTTTGGGGGAGGGGTGGGGTTACAGCTTCTTCCGAAGTGGTATCATAGTTGTTATACAATTCTGTTATCCAAACAAAATTAATTAGAAATAAATAGAAGGCCTAAATTCCAAGTTTTAAGAAAATCTGTAAGACGGAAGTCGCTTTTACAGAACAGTTTTTTCAGTTTTAGACGAATTTCGTTATATTTGGTACACAAACTGTAACCTTGTCAATTATAATTTTGAGGAGTAAGAGAAAGTTGTGTGAATGTTTCACACCAGATTTTTTTTAGCAATTTAGACATTCCTAACATCATCTTACGTATATACGAATATACATACGTATTTAGGTATATACAAATAATTATTGTTTTGCGTTTTTAATAGTTAAATTTTGATGTTATGTTATATGCATGTTATTCATGAAAAAGATCATCAATGTAATTCTGTTATATGTTGATGGTAATAAATTTGTTTCAGCTAAAGGTGTTATAATAGGACTAGTAAAAATGAGTTAATACATTAAAAACCAAAATAAATTTAAATTCAGAATGTGTCAAATAATATCCATTTATGAATAATTTCCCGAATTTGTTTGTAATAGCTTGTTAATTGTAATTACTGAATAGAAATTCATTTATCCCGCTGTAACTAGGAAAAATGAGTTAATAAATTATAAGGCCAAAATAGATAAAAATTTGAATCAGTAATTGGTAATTGTTTAATAATTTTAACTTTTAAATACAAGCTAATTTATCCTGGTGATCATTCACCTAATAAAAAAGCGACACGCGCCGAGCAACATACCGCAAGGTGGTGTGGAAACTACTACAAGAAAAAATGAATTAATTATTTGACTAATTTCAGTAGGTGTAAGAAGATTGATTGTTAAATCGATACTCTCTATGACATGGATTTAATTGTGTCTGAGAGAAGAGTGGGAGTGAGTAGGTTACTGTACTTAGTGGTCGTCCATCTTGGGGGCACGCTTGTAAATATATCTCCTAGCTCGAGATCACTAGCAAGTTTTTTATTTGTTTCTGCTCACTTTCTCACTTTTAATATACTCAGAAGCCATTCTTTGACTTTTGAGTATTTATTAGTTTCCTGACTAGGGATAATATCCATAAATTTTCAACTAATTTTAGATCTAATTGAGCTAACAGGTAAATTTTGTTGTTTCACTTGTTATACTTGCTAATTGGAATTGGCCTTCTACCTGATAGAACCATATTTCTGGTTTATCTGCCCAGAAAGAAGGAATTTTAACACTAACCCTAATCAGGTTCTGGTTTTTTCTATGTCTATTGGCTTTTGATCTAAAGGCATTTTATTTATTTTTATATTTTACTATAATCAATAATGTTTTGATTTACAAGTAAAAAAGCATCCTGTCTGGTTAACTGTTTATTACATCAACTATTTTTGTTTTCACAGTTCACTACAAAAGTTCATAGTTACAATGTGGGGGTACCAATTATGGGCCTCAGCTTTACTCACATTTAAACATAAATTAGTAATCTAAAAAATACTTCTTTATTACTATCAATCACTTCGTACCTAACAATACATTACAACCTTGTTCAGTACGTGCAGAATAACCCCGAGTATTGTTCTCACTGCTCCCGTCATGGTAGAGATTAGAAGGAACTTTAAAATATTATCATATAAGATATAAAATAAATGAATGCAGGATTACACATTATTAAAAACTGATTAAATTCAGAAATATAAAAGGACTGAAAAAGAATTATTTAATAAATTTGATTTTTAATTCATACAAATTTTAATGTGGGTATCCGCCACAAGTGTTTCACACCAGATTTTTGATAAAGTGTGTTAATGATTTCCTTTTTGTAAATATCGCATGCAAAAATGACAAGTGACCTACAAGCTGCACTTGATTGATGTATCTTTTCCTCCAGTGATAATGTTAGATTTTCAAGCCGAATAATGGGACAGTCTTGGGCAAAAAGAAAAATATTCATATATTAAAAATTTGAATTTTATTCAAATAATCCCCCCTCCCCAAATACACAACTAATATATTTATAGATGTTTATTATACCATATGAATATTTCTATTTTATATATACATATATACAAACTGACAAGAGTGCCATATGACTAGTCATCTATCAGATTTAATATCCATAAATATTATATATATATTATTCAGTCATTTAGATGAAAATGTTGAGTGAAATTATAGCGCTATTTCACCAACTTGATTAAGCAATTTCGTTAGACGTAAAGATTTCGAAAAAAGATACGAATTCATTTCCATATTTGATTAATGTGGGACTACATGTCCATCTTGTTTGTTGGTGAATACAAATATTGTATGTTTGACTGATTAACAATTTACGAATCAAACTAATGGGAAAAACAAAGTATTAAGTGCGCGATTTGAACCGAAAGCTATGATCCCCGCTTACTTTAATTGTCCAAGTGAAACAATACCATATGGTGGTGAAATGGTGATATTAATCTTCTCTGCTTCTTTAAAATATTGAAATAATTTATACAGGAACGTTTCTTCGTAATGAGGATATCATCACTCTATTAAAAATGACACCGTTAAAAAGCTAGTTATAATTATAAAATAGATTTACAGTATGGATTTCTAAGTAAAATAAGAATTTCGATCCTAATTCTTATCAGCTCATCAGCTCAGCTTCGATTTTGTATTTACTGAATATTAACTCTTGAGTTTTAGTTTACTTTATACCACAAAGCAATATATTGCCTTTTTTCCACTGGTAAAATAAAATATATTACACTTTATCTGATGTTGACTATAACTACCATTTTTTTTCTCTTACTTTCAGCCGAGATTTATACTTCGTAAAACCGAAGCTGTTTTATTTCGAGTTGCGTCTTTGTTTCTGTGTATGTCTCTATAGGCTTTTTTAAATATGTATAGATTTATTTACAATTAAATTTCATTTTATATATGTGACATAGAATTTTCTGATCAAAGGAGTCTTTTTTTAAGTTTGTGGTGGAATAAATTATTCGTGTTTAGCTACTTTAATGGCGGTTGGATGGTTGTTGGTCACCTTGCTTATCCAATTTATTGCGTATATGTTCATGGAGAAATATTTGCTATGTGGAGGTTCAGGTGAGTGATGAGTGAGTGTTTTTGCATTCGTTTTAGTCGAGAAATAGGTTTCTTTTGTTTAACCCTGTTGATAATTTTTTCTTAGACATTATTTTTGGATTTATGTCTTTAATAATAATAATAATAAAAAAAAAATTGTTTTAATGGCCTATTTACTTATACTTATTGATAATATTGTGTGCATAACTATTCATATTTAAATATTTATCTAATTATTTGTCAATAGTTTGGTGAGAAACGTCTGCGAAGTTTTAGATTACAATCATTTTCATATGTAAGGGATATGTTATTAATTACATTGTATAATGCGGCAGTCTCTTAAAAGCAATCGGTTTTTGTGCTCCCAGTCAGTTATTATTTTATTGACATTGTTGACTAAAAAATGTTTAGGCAAGGATATTTCTTCTTTCGACTTTTTTACTTTAATAATTAAACGAACCAAAATTCTTATTTTACTCTGAAACCCATCTGTATTTTAATAGTTGAATAGTTTAGGTAGTATAAATTAACAATACCATTTTAATAGGTTGAACATGCACAACAGCTGAGTTTCCGGATTCAGACCGCATCAGTAGGGAGAAATAACTGAAGCGGTCTCAACCCTGAAACTCAAGTGTTATGCATGAAAATGGCCGCGGAAACCTAAAAGATTAGGTTGAACTTGTCCTCATTAAGATGAAACGTTTCTGCATAGAATACAATAAAATTATAAAGAAGCAGAGTTTATTGTTAGCATTTCACTTGTTCGCACATGGTATTTAAATTTATGCTGGTTAATTTGAACATCATTTAATTGTATTAATCAAGCTTAGATAGTATGAAGAAAATTCTTGCACAAATAAGTTTGGTATAGACAGATAACTATGTGCGGTCATTGATGAAGTAATTCTGTTCAGGAAATTATTATAGTTCCAACAATTTGTCATTTCAGACAAACAGTGGCCCAGCACGCTAATTTATTTCACCGTCTTAATACCAAAACTTAATCATTTCTGCACAATTTTACGGCCAAACTATTTTTTCAATCCATGAAATGTAATTTGAAACTCTGGTATAGACTCCTGGTATATTGGATCCACATGCTCTGCCGAACGATGTGATACCAACCTGAGCAAACATACAGTAGTACGGCTCGGTCAGTGGTACTTGCAATGGCCCTCCAGAGTCACCCTGAAAATCAAGTACATTATTTTCTGTCCATTTCTAACAAATGATTCAGTAAATATTTCATTTACCATTCCAAAATTCAAGCAATGAGTAAATTTTGATGTAAGTCATGAGCTACTTACCTGGCAGGTGTCCTTGCCTTGTTCGTCTCCTGCACACAACATGCTAGATCCAACTATCCCTTCGGGTAATTGCCTGCCTATACTACTTGCATAAGTATCATTGCATCTGCTTGTACTAACAATATTCAAACTGACTTTTTTCAATATTGCACTTCCTCGGCCCCCTAAATTAACATATTAAAATAACAATAACTCAAATGTTAAGCTACTGTGTCATACATAATTACCCATCTAATGATCGCTAATTTATAAATTAAAACAAAAATTGTTTAATTACTTCAATTAAAAATAACATTACTCCAAGAATTGGCGCGTCATCTTGACGAAATTGAGTTTAAAAAATACAATTGAGTACAAACGAATATAATTGACACACTCATTTTTCATATGGACAATACTACTATTTAGAATTCCACATCTCCTAATTATTATTATTATTATTATATAAATAGATAAAACAAACGTTGTAAAGAAGATATTCCACACTGGCTTACCCCATTCTGTATGTCCCCAACCAGTAGCGATCGCAGTTTTGTCACTCCTATCTCCAACGTCCAAACAGACTGGCCTTAAATAATGACTGAGCTGCACATCTCTTTCCAGTTTGTACAGAGCGATGTCGTTGTAGAGTCTGATGGCATCATATTCTGGGTGATCATAACGTTCGGCAATCCTAGCGATCACTGTTTGTGCATCGTCAGAGTCTGTACTTGTATCTAGATCGCCCAGTCTTGCCCACTTAGCAGGTCCTCTACAAATTTATAGATTGTTCATTAAAAAAAACATTAAATAAAGTGACTCCCGTTGGGGAAAAGTGGCCTAGACAGGCCATTCTTCAGCAATTTTAGTCTGCCAGCCCAATAATCAATAATTATCTATATATCAAAATAACAACCCAACAATTATCTATCCTTTATCCCAGTACACGTGGGACCTGCAGAGCTAACTGCTTGGTTTAGCGCACCCAAAGGTACACTAACTCACTATCAAACACATTCACTCGCACTAGTGCGCTTTAAGAAGACGACTTTCATGATCAAACGCAGACACAAATCAAATAGACTGTAAGACAGACATAATATTTTCCTTACACATTACACATCACCACTATTACACTTTCTAAATATATTTTTGCCTTGAAAAAAATAATAAAATTCGTTGCCGAAAATTAATTTTATTTTTGCTTTTGACAGAACTTCGCTACGTTTAAGAATATCTATTCCAACAGCAGAATATAAAACTCATACTGCTTTACTGCATACTGTAATATAAAACTCATACTGCTTTCTATTATTGCAGTTACTTATATTTATTAATTATTATTTATGTAAATTATTTATTTATCTACACATCGGAATGGAGCCACAGGGTATCAGACGGAAAGGAATGCCATCGTTCTTTACAAGAAAGTCCTTAGATATAGCGATAGCTATTGGTCAAATTATAAAAAAGCAACTCAGCTTTCAAAAACTCACGCAGCTTTACCACCAGAGTGAAACATTACAAAGCTAAGACTTAACCTAGAAATAGAGAAGAAACTGTTGATCCTCAATATTTTAACCCCAGTAATATGCTTCAAGATGAAAATGGAATTAGTATAGCCGGTTAGTTAATACATCTACCACCCGCATACATGCTTAAAGCTGCAGCATTCAAAACCATTGCTGAAAAGTACTCTGAAGAGGAATGGAAGAGGACACGAACAGGTCAGCCGAAGGAGCGTGTAAAAATGGGGAGGGCCGGTGTTTACTCAAAAGTCTTCCAGATCTCAAAGGCAATTACGATGGTGAGATTGGTGCGATAGATCTTGCACTAGACAAACTCGAGGGACATACTCGAATATCGTCTTAAGATACTGGACAACCTGCATGAAACACACCTGGAAATGACTGAAAAGTGACGGAGATAACACCGAATTGGAGAGGATTTGTCGGTACTGCAAACTTATAATATATTTGCTCTTACTAATCTCAGAAACGTTAGCTTCGCAGAAAGGTGGCCATTGGATAGACAACCGTGGACCTACATTCACCATATATTTCACCGGGCTCTTTTTTTGAAAAGATTTCTGTTTGCAGTTTACTTTGTTATTGGCAGTGACGCTTTCTCCAAACGAGCAAGCAAACTTTCTATAAATTCAAATAAGATAATCGATAATATAAAGCAATTAATTTTCTAAACGGCATTCCACAAACAAAGTTACAGGAAATGGGCCCAACTTTTGCACCGAGACTTCCAGATCTTTTACAAATCCTTTGGCTAAACACATTACGACCTCTCCATCCATCCCGTTTTTGGACAGAGGAAAGAAATATGACTTCAAAGCCGCAATAAAAAAGATGCACCAATATAAGGAGAACAAGCCGTTATGAAATGGCGCTAATGACCACAGCTGTCGATGCGGTGGAAAAAAACAACATGCCGCTATGGAATTAGAGCAAAATTTTTTGTTTAGACATCCCTATATATTACTATTGACTTGACTCCAGCGAAACTGTCCCGAAAAAAATAAAACACAATTAGATTTTTCCAGGCCGAACAAGCCCAGTTACACAGCAAGAACATCAGGTGAAGCTTCTTCTCTGTGAGAGCGGATTTTCACCCATGGTACGCAATGAGAAACACGAGTTATTGGCGAGAAGAAATTATAAGAAAGCAAAAATGGAAAAATGAGCTAGTTCGACACAGATATGGAAAAACTTGCTTACCATATAGGTATACACGTACACACAAATACCAATATAAAATAATTGTCATAGCTCGACATGTCTAATCAATTAACTTCTTTTCCTCCAACGCCTGTATGCGAAATACATTTTACGGAATGTGTTATTCCTATTCAGAAAAATATAGGAGTATTTTGGATAATTTAAACTAAATGGGAAGCAAGGACTCTGAATGCTACCAATTCTGTAAGCAGCCTAGTAAGTAAATAGCAATTCTGTAAGTAAATTACCTAGTTATCATCTTACCGAAGTCTCGAGTAATAAATGATCAAAAGCAATAAACTGTGGAACTACTTCCGTTATAATTAAACTGAATAAAGTGAACAATTTCTTTTTGGATGTTCAAAAAAATTAGAAACGATTGTGGTTATATCGATACATACCAATATGGGGCTTCCAGTGCAACATCTGGGAAAATTTATAGATAATATATTTGGTCTTTATGTGAAATTTCCGGATTTTTTTTTTTGTGAATCGTGTAAATAATTTGTTTCTTAAATTAGAAGGAAAATTAAAAAAGATAATTCAGGATTAATTATTGCTATTACCAAAGTACGATACTTTCATAAAAAGAATGGCATATTTACCTGTTGTTTGGTTTAGTACAGTGTGCAGCGCTCAACACAAATCTTTCGCTGATCAGACTTCCTCCACAAAGCCAGGATATTCTGGGCGACTCTCCGTAACCAATCTGTGCCTTTAAATACATTCTTTAAATTAAAATCGCATAATGGCATTAAAAATACAATCAAAGGTTTGATTGTTACATATAGTCCTGGTGCTGTTACATTTTACTAACCATATGTGGAAACTCTTTTGGCATGGCATCGGTTCCGCCAACCACTAATGGTTCTCCACTCCGAACACATTCATCAAATTTCACTGGTTTTATTTCCTCTACATTTGCTGCCAACAGAATGGGAGGTTCTTCTTCCCTGAACACATACTCGGAATACTTGAGGCACACTGTAATATAATAAATGAATTAACTATTACTTGCCTGATTAAATGTAAACTAGAGTACTAGTATCAAGTGGTGCTACTATATGGCTGTGGTTCTAGCGTCGCAAAGAGCAAACTGCTAGCTCTGTCTTTTACATCCACTTTCCAGAAAAAACACTATTTCAATAATTAAAATAAGTGTGGCTGCTCAATTACACTGAGTTGCTGAAACATAGCATACTGATCAATTCAGAGAACAATCTCTGAATAGGGATAATGGTAGATAGATATTTATTATACACAAATTCAAACCGGAACAAATGTAACACCTAATAGAGGACTACAAGAGCTTATATACACAGTTACATGAATGTGTAAGTCAAGTATTCATTGCTGGTCATGTCCCATATGTGTAGTAATAGATTATACCGAGAGCATCAAGTCATACTCAATCTAACCACCTTAACCTTAGTCTGCCTACCCTTCTAGTTTGGTGGACTTTCTTGTTAAACATTTCTGTTGGATTCAGGATCTTTCCATTTAGCTAAATACCGGTATTGCCCACTTCTCATAAATTGAAAATTCTTCAAGGATTTTCTATAGGGAAAATGAGAATTTCTCTTCATCTAAGTGAAGTTACAATTTTGTGGAACATATTTTAAATACTGAGAAGATAAACTTTTTTTATTCAAGATTTGTTTACATTCAAAACGAGGATGGTTCTCATTATCAAGCCGAAAAAGTTGCAAAAGCAGGTGCTAAACTTGGAATAAATAGGCCTGCTTCCTTCCAGGCTATCTTAAGAAACGACTACAGGGTTACGCTTTACATAAGCTGGTTTGGGCAACTTTCCTATTGTTTCCTACTCCCCTACTCAATCCATTCTCTTCGATGGATCACAAATTGCACACCAGAGGTTCTGAACAATACCTTGATCGTCAACATCGTGAACATATCACAACCTCGCGTTCTTCCTCCCTTTTCCTTCCTCTGAAATATGGAAGTGTTAAAAATACTCCTTACCTTCTTTCTTCTCCTACTGCATGTTGTTCCACCTACAGGGAGTTGGCAATTAAGACGGTAACATTTTATTTATCCATGGGACTTTCTTGCTAAACATTTCTGGTGGATTCAGGATCTTTCATTTTAGCTAAAATGAAATATAGGGCGAACTATAGGGGAATGACAGGATGATTGCTGAAGTCCATCAGACCTAAATGTATTTACTTCCTTCGGAAGGCCACAAGTTCTAGAACAGGGGTAACCGAAAAACATCTTTTAGCAGCACTGTACTTCTGTCAATTTCCGTAGATGTACCATTGCATGAATCAACTTGAACTATTTAAATTTCTTCATCTTTTCAAAGTGCAATAACCCATCAAATTTGGAAAATATTGTCCCGGCAGTCTGAGTAACTGAGGACTTTTTTTTATACCGTAACAGTAAAAGCGTTTGAGAGATCTTAGAGTTTCATTAAATTATCACATCCATTATTTATGTACGGGTGCAGAATTACATTCTTGTGAAACAGTGGGTTATTTAGAGAAAACAAACTTGCCTGAATCAAGGTCATCTACATATGGTATGCTATAAAAAAAGAAGTACTAAAGTAGCATTTACTAAAGAAGTTCTCTTATTTAACTAGTATTAGCAAAGTACCTTAGTAACATATGATAAACTAAATATTGCTTTAACTTGGATGTCCTCACGCTAGACCACTAGCGCACTAGCCTTTGGACCGAGAAATCAGGGTTCGATTCTTGTGAGGGCAAAGACGATTTTGTCAGTGGTCGTGAGTAAAAGTGGGTAGCTACAGTTGGTTGCGAAGGTCAGAACTAAACGGCGAGGGAAACGCAGCGTGCATACCACTCGCCCCCTAATACAAATCGCCGTCTGGCGGCCTTTGGTTTTTCATGGGCTATTAAATACTTCCCAGTATTTAAAATATGCTTCCCAAAAATGGAACTTAACTTAGATGAAAAAAGAAATGCTCATTTTCCCTGAAAATCCTAAAGAATTTTCAGTGCAGTAAATAATTTCCAGAATCAGCATTTATTACTTGAAGATGAAAGTGTTTAATTTTTTTAATTGATCTGATTTAAACCCTTAGTAAAGGTACCTTCCAATATCATACACACAAAAAAGAAAAGTCCTGATATCTTCTTCTGTGTTGACTTCAAACAGTAACTATTTGAGATCGTTACACTAAGATATTTAAACGGTGCACTTCTCTAAAGTTTGTTTTTAGTAGAAATGTTATTTTTTCGTCAGTGAACACTTGATGCAGTTAACCTAAAATACAATTATATTTAAGCACAAAACTTACTTTGTTTGGCTTTCGAATTGGGATTTTGAGAAATGGGTTGAGGGCGAGAAGCTGTTGGCTGAGTAGATGTTGAGGTGGTGATTGCAGATTCTGTAACAACCAATCGCACTTCATGATTTACTATATCTGTTAAAATTATTTATAACAAATGAAAATTCTGCTAGCATAATTGCAACTTGTTGCTTAGCCGTACAAAAAAAAAAAACTGCAGATGGCATTAAAATATATATAATATGATGTAAATAAATATTGGGAGTATCTGAGTTTTTTACAGGCCAAATTCCAAGCCTTTAAAAGAATAGATTTTTATTTTTATTCGGGCAAATACCCCATACAAATGGCGTTTTGATTACAAATAATAAAATGAAGTGCATATTAAATCATTAAATAAATTAAACAAAAAAGAAAATCAAAAATATAAAAAATAGAATGAAGAAAAAATGAAAAATTAAAAATCAGAGACATTTTCCGTGGTAGCCTGCTTCATTTTGTGGTCATCGACCGGTTTCGGGCGTTCGCCCATCTTCAGGATGCGTTCTTCAGACAGTGTGCCAACACAGACTCGTACAGAGACTTAGTTTCACACTAACTCCACATGACCACGATGACCACAAAATGAAGCAGGCTACCACGGAAAATGTCTCTGATGCTTTCCAGCTCTGCGGAACCAACCACCACAACAAAAATTAAAAATGTTTGTTCAAATTTATCTAATTACAAAAATTAATAATCTATGGTAAAACATAAATGAGAGGCAACTGTTCAGCACTAAAAATTGACCTTACAAAACAAAACTGATAACTTTATAAATATAAATAATAAAGTACGATTTAATTTTCAATATTCACAATGAAGTCTCCAAGTGTCAATGCAGACACAGCGTAAAAATACACATTATTAAACCTGTGGGTACTATCAATTATTAATATATTTTGTACATTTTCTTCATTCGACATTAATATATCCAGTTAAATATTTTCCCCTAGCAGTTCTGAATACCGGGCATACTAACAACAAGTGATAATAAGTATCGAGAGCTCCCAAGCCTTTAAATGTTTGAGTGCTAGCAATCACTAACCCTGAGCAGGTGGGCAACAGACAACAGGTTCTGTACCGTGGAAAGTACAAGTCTCGGGCCATCGTCCAGCTCGGATTGCTTGTTGAGCGGTTACACAATTAGACAGTCTGATACATACCCATCTGCTGTCGCCAGATTTGCACAAGTCATCTGTTTTCAAATACAAACAAACTAAACCATCTAAAACATACTAAATAACAATATTTTTATATTTAATATAACAATAATATTTGGCGCTATTAACCACCGCAGTTGATGCCCCCTCTCAAACATTTAATATTGTTTGAAAAATTTAGTACAAAACTAATTTAAAAGAGAAAAAAGTGGCTTCGTTCGAAATTTACTACTTTTTATATTATCAATGTTGTATCGACTTTGTAGGTATTCTCAGATGGTAACTATCAGGAATCTTTAAATAAAAAACAGTTATCTGGTCGTTATCCTAGATATGTGTAGATAAATATGGCAATAATAATAACGGTCTTTATTTCCACTTGAAATATTACAATTTTATAGCAAATGAAAATATTACAGACCGACTATATTCTTGGTCGGATGACCGTCAAAGGAGTTACCAACCATATATATAGAATAAATGTTTTAAGGCCTGACGATTTGAATACCATTTTAATAAATGTTTTAATACAGATCAAAATAAAATACTATAAAATAAATAAAAGCAGCACCTTAAACAGATCAATTGGACTTAGTCATAGTTGAATTCTAGGACTAACTCGTACCTACACTGCCATGCATATTTACAATGACTAGCCAGGCCAACCCAGTTTTCTCCACTTAAAAAATTTTTAAATTCTCTTTTAAAAGCTCTTTTTTATTGAAATATCTAATTCCGAAGTCTTTTAATATTGTTCACTTAACTACAACAGTCTTCTTCATTTAGGTTACAAAGGGGACATAATCTTAAATGAGTATTTGTTTAATTGTAGGAGCTCACCTCGAACTTTAATAACCCAGCCGATTGACCTAGTATCCAGATAATTACTAGGTTATTAGTTGATAACTGTATTTATTTATTTATTAATGATCAAATTACTCAAAAATAATATTCATTAAATCATATAGGGCCAGGCGAGCCTTCAGGCCGCGACCTTCAGGCGAGTTCCGCGTTACAGTACAAGCAAGTATCATAATTATATAAAAAATAGCAATATAACGTAATTCTATAATAATAAATTTGTTTATAATATCGGATAAATTATCAAAATAAATTTTTAAATTATCGGATAAACAACTTCAATAATTACTTAATACAACCATAACAAACAATATATATGTAGAATATATTTCCATTTATTTATTACTTACTTAACGTGTCAAATATCTATATATTATTGCAATAAACATAACTACCAAGAACCAAATCAAACAGTAACATGAAACAATAAAAAATATGAAATCGAATTCCGTTATCACATATTATATATTTTATTTATTTGTTGAATTTATTTATTCCTTACTATATTTATATTTTTAGTATAAGAACTTACGAGTGCACACTCAACCGAAAGAACAAACAGAATAATACCAGTAGTTTTGTACAGTTTTCATCTTATACAAGTCTGTTTATACCTACTATTTGCTTTTGTATAAAGTTCTCTGAAAACAGTTGAGTTTGACCTTCGTTAAATATTTAACAACTTATACGATATCTTTCTTAATTTTAAACATTCAAAATCATACTATGTTTTATTGAAAATAATTTCATTTTTACACATTCTAAAATTACCTCTTTCAGCACATTGTTTAACACATTCTATCAAATTATTAATCTCTTGCTGTGTATCTTTTAAGTCAACATCATGCTGTAGTTTAATTTTTTTTTAATATTTTACTTGGGTACTTTACATTATCTTTTTTGGTGAACACTAATTTTGGCAGTAAAACATTGAATTTGTTACTAATATCAGAGGGCTTTACTATTTTCGCCAGATTCAAGACCAACTCTATGGGCATATGGCCAAAATAAATTTCAATTAGCACTCTAACGCTTCTATTATATTTTAAACAGTGATAAGGTACACAGCACAGATCAATAAACGATGATCCCATAGGCACAACAAATGTATATTCACCCTGATTATCATTCACTGATCTACCATTTGATTTGATAACGATTATGCACAAATCATTATCTTCAAAAAATTCTAACAAATGTTTGCACACTCCATTCGACACCTTATCTTTAGAACTTCTTTTAACAGAAAAATTGGCTGAATCTTTTTCAACAGGCACTATCTGAGCATCAAACACCCTGGCATTACAATCCCCTAACCCAATGCAATTATATAGACTACTTTCAACCTTATCACGTACTACGGAAAAATCTCTCAAACATGATGTACAATTTAAACATACCGGCAAAATACGTATACATTTGTTTTCTTTATGAACTTTAAATATTACTTAATTATTAATACGCTCATATTCTATTTTAATGAAAATGAAAAAAATGAAAAATTTTATTCTTGTTCCGGGACATAAGTCCCTTAGGAACAATAATACAAAATACAAGTGGCCTAGTATGTCTGGCCTTGACAATTATGTATATATCATTAGTAATAATTGATAATAATAATTATTGAAAATGATTAAGCCATGAATGATAAGGAGGAGAGAGAGGAATCTTCTAAGGGTTCGGAGAGACTTGTGAGGATAAGAGGTGGTGAAAAAGACGGGACTTGAAGGTATCAATAGTGGAGGCACGACGGATAGACAAAGGTAAGGAGTTCCATAAATAGGTGGCACGGTTTACAAAGGATTTTTGAAAAGCGGATGTATGGTGGGAGGGAGTATAAAGATCGGAAGGACGGGAGCGTGTGTTACGGGTGTGGACAGACGATTTAAATTTCAGAAGTTTAAAGATGTACGAGGGTCTTTGAAATTGGATGACTTGAAAGAGTAAAGAGCCTAAGAAGTACTGGCGACGATAGATAGGGAAGAGCCAGTTCAACTCGTGGTAGAAGGGCGATATGCGGGAGTCTCTGGGGATTCCGAGGATAAAACGAATAAAACAGTTCATAAGACGTTTAAGTTTGGCCTCGAGATCCCCAGAGAGTCCCCCGTACACTAAGCAACCATAGTCGAAATGGGGGAATATAAGGGAGGTCACAAGGAGTTGACGGGTCTTCGCTGGGAGGAGATGACGGGAGATGTTGAACTGTCTGAGGATAAATATGGATTGGCGGTTAATGTGGGAGATGTGATTTTTCCAGGAGAGGTTTTGGTCGAAGATGATTCCGAGGTTTTTAACAGAAGAACAATATTTTATCGGGATGTTGTTGAGGAAAAGGGTGGGGAAGGGAGCAGTGGAGTTTATGAGGAATTGGGAACCAATGACAATGGCTTTGGATTTGTCTGGATTAAGGGAAAGCATGTTAGCTACTGCCCACGAATTAATGTTGTTAAGATCATCCTGCAGCTTGTTTATTGCATCTTGAAGATCAGAAGGATAATAGATAATGAGATTCTATAACCCAGTATACAGCCTCAACTAGCTCGCCCGCGACTAGACTCAATTTTACTAGCTATTATCCAATGTAATTAATGATCATTAAACAATTTTTCATGCCTACTTATATTAATATTTATTATAAAAGTTTCATTGAGACAAAACAAATCACAATTTTTAACGAATTCTATGAAATTTCGATTGAATTTTTTATTATTTATTCCTTTATAGAAAATAGAAATAGAAAAACTGTCAATTAAGCTTAAATCAAACGTCACAGACCTATCGTGCGAAGTTCGAGCCGTAGATGTAGAATTTAACACCTCATCTTTTAGACACCGTCATGGCGATAATTGCTGACTTCCTTTTTGAATTGTCAGTTGATCAGATACAGATGATTTAATATTATCATCACTCTTAAATACATAAGCGAAATTGTAACCGGTTATTACATTCAGCTCAGCAAATCCATTCATATCATTGGTTGTTAACAGACCACTGTCTTCATTCCACTTTAACTTCACAGACTGACCATTAACATTAGTTACTATTAACTATCCTCTCGCAAACGAATTTTCATCTCTGGCAGACTTCGCTTTATTTCTTTTCTCAATAATAACAGTTTAGTTCTTCTCCTTCTGGTTAAAAGTGCAAAATCTTGATTTGCATAAATGCCTGTATTTTTTAAATTACTTAACTTGGACAGTATAGCTGATACATCCCTTATGAAGACTACTCCACGAAAACTATCTTGTTATCTATCATCTTTCAAATGACCTATTTGAAATGCCTGCTGTATACTTATATCTTGAGTTACATTCAAAACGTTTCTGCACACATCTTTAATAACTTTTTCATAATTATTATGCTCAGATAGACCACGAAAGATTAAATTATTTTTCCTTGATCGATTCTCTAATTCTTCTATTTTATCTCTCAACTCTCTGTTTTCTTGCTTCAAGACTGTTAAATCTCTTTTTACACCATTATAGCCAGACAACGCTTTCTCCATTTTATTCTCTATGTTATTTAAATCATCTTTGGTGGTCACCTTGGCCATTTATTCATTTAATGATTTTATCATACCCATCATATCATGTAGCCAGGCAGGTTGTATGCTACCACTAGATGCTTCCATTTATAGCAAAGCACTGTCGTGGTCTCGATCCGGAAACACAAGTGATTTTTCATGAAAATGGCCGCAGAATTCTAAAAGATAATATATATTATATTCATATGAACATTATTACCTCAGTTTTGATGTTTATTGTGTTTGTGACTTATAAGTTGGTATTTGTATTTTAACTACATTGTACAACTGTTATATACATAGAACTATACTCACTGCACTTAACATTGTGGTATGATAGGACTACCTTAACTACTGCTTTGGAATATTGAGGTAATATGTTTGCTTCTTTGCTTACATAAAAAATAATCAGGTTACAAACTACAATTGAGGTTGCATGATATATTCTGGATCAAGTTTATAACAGCAAATAATAAAAAATTTACAAACGAATAGTGAGACTAGATTATAAAGAAATCATAATTTAACATGCTTATGAACTATTTTCCTATACAGACCATTCGCTAAAAATATTTTTTTCTTACTCAGGGGAAAACACGTATTTCCGATGAAAACTAATTTGCCATGTTTGCAATATT
The DNA here is from genome assembly GCA_011037195.1 of Triatoma infestans. Classification (NCBI taxonomy): domain Eukaryota; kingdom Metazoa; phylum Arthropoda; class Insecta; order Hemiptera; family Reduviidae; genus Triatoma; species Triatoma infestans. The sequence continues at coordinate 70,437 of JAAEAF010001164.1, read as the reverse complement.
CTAAATATCGAAAACCTACTTTGTAAGTGACACTTGTGCTTAAGCGAATTTTTGAAGTTACAATACTAGGAATTCTTGTAATGGACCTTAATAATCAGCAGGCGTTCGAAACTTCACTTCTCTGTCGTGGCAGTTTAAAGGGAAATTTAATGTTACAGCTACTCCATAATCCTCCAAAAATGGAAAAATGTTTCAAATAAAAATATTAGGTTGAAATGCAGATGTGTCCGCAATGCTGGAAAATATTGCGTTGAAGTGAACTCTCTACACGAACTTGATAAATTTACTCCGGCTGAAAATCTGAAACCGGTCAGGAATATAAGAAATATGTATGCTATAATGGATAAAATACCAAAAGATGTAGGCTTTTATGTCTGCAGTTAGTATATGAAGCTATTGGATTTTTTTATTTTTAAGAAGATGGCAAAAACTGAAGGGAAAAATAAGCAAAAAAATATTCACTTGATGGATGTTTCTGAAACTTAATGTCGTTGCAGTGGTTGTACCTAAAGAATAAAGTTTGAACGTCCTGTGATTTTTCGTTTTTGAGCTGTTATGTTCACAAACATATGCAGATACAGTGGCGTTTCCTGACTTGGATATGTGGGGTTCAACATTTTTTGGATTCTTTGCTGGGTCATATATCTTAGTGATGTTTTAAGTACCAATACCAAAGTACCAACATCAAATTTTTATAAATATAAAAATAATACATAAGAATCCATACATTGGCACAGGCAGATCACATCACAAAAAATCTGGTGTGAAACACTCACACAACTTTCTCTTACTCCACTTCTCAAACTTATAATTGACAAATTTAATGAATTTCGTCGAAAACTGAAAAAAATTGTTCAACAAAAGCGCACTTCCGGTTACTATTTTCTTGAAGAAACTCAGAATTTTGGCCATTCATTTATTTCTAATTAATTTTGTTTGGATGATAGAATTGTATAATCAACTATGAGAGCACTTCAGGGAAAAATATAACCCTACCCCTCCCCTAAAAGTGCCCTTAAATGAATTTTACCAGACAAATGTTATTAATAAAAGTTATACATCTTTGTATGTTTAGTTTATATAAGAAGTTTCAAGAAAATCGTCGCGCAATTTTTGAGAAAATCGCGAAAAAGTGAAAAAATCATTTAGTAAAGTGGTAAAGTAAACGCACTTCCGGTTATCCGATTTTTATCAGACTCAGAATTTCAGCAACATATTTAATTGTAATTAACATTATTTAGATGATAGAATTGTCAAATAAACTGAAACCTAACCCCACCCCTCGCCCATAACTGTCCTTAAATAAATTTTCCCAGAGAAATGTTTCAAATAAAAGTTGTAGCTGTTGTATATGTAGTTGATATATCAAATTTGAAGAAAATTGTCGGAGCCATTTTTGAGAAAATTGCAAAAAAGTCAAAAATAACAACTAGTACTTCCGGTTGAGGAATTTTGACAGATAACGTAGGGTCAGATCCCATGGTGATACCTAAACGGAATATCAAGTTTCAACTTTCTACGGCTTTTTGTTTTTGAGCTATGCTGTTCACATACATACTTAAGATCGGGTAAGTTCGTTCGTAAGATCGTATGTAATGTTCACCGCGCTTGTAACCCCCACTCTCATTTTAAAAAAGTAAATAAGAACATACACTTTTCTATACTAACACAATGAAATTTTATATATATATTAAATTCTCCAGCCCGACGCCCAACTGTGAACCTTCAACTTCCTAAGTTTTTATAGATTTCCTGATATGCATACAATTCATTCATTATACGAACATGTTTAAGGAGCTCCTATACTGATATACGTTCCTATTCTTTTATGTCTGATTCTCCGATTTGACATTAAATTAATTTATTTGATTTTTGATTATTTTGATAACCAGGCCAATATATACAATTTTTACTGTGACTATTAATGTAGCATCAAACTATCGTGGTATATCTTTTGAAAACGCAATTGGTAAAATTTTCTCGGGTCTACTTTTGCAGAGATTGCCTCATTGGGTGCAGGTAAATAATATATTGAAGGAGTTTCAGGCAGGATTCCGATCAGGGTATTCTACCAATGAAAATATTTTTACACTTACAAGCTTGATACATATTAAGTTGTCACAAAAACGATGGAAACTATATACTTTTTTTGTGGACCTATCGGCGGCATTGATAGGATTGATAGGTATGCCCTTATGTATAAGTTGCATGAAATAGAAGTCTCATCGAAAATGGTGCAAATAATTCAGAGCTTGCATGAAAATACAGAAGCGGTTGTTTAGAATAAAGATAAAATCTCTACATCTTTACCTGTTAATATGGGAGTTAAGCAGGGTGATTTGCTCAGTCTCTCCTATTTACTTTGTTTATAAATGATATAAAAGATTGGTTAATTGGGCGAATCAATGTAGGAGGGGTAAAAATAAAACTATTGGCTTTCGCGGACGATCTAGAATTAGTATCGGCTGACCCAACCGAATTACAAAATAATATAAATGCATTACAGAGATACTGCAATAAGTGGAATCTTTTGATTAATTTGCAGAAATCTAAGATTGTAGTGTTTCGGAATGGAGGAAGATTTTCTAAAAGAGAGAAATGGAAGTTGGGAGGAAATCAAATTGAGGTCGTCAAATCTTATAAATATCTGGGGATCACATTGGCTCCTCAATTAAGTTTAAACAAACAGCTAGATGAAAAGTTATCAAAGGCTAAAATAGGCATAAATTCACCTTGGAAGTGTTTCTTATCTAACAATAAAGTCCCGTTGTCTGCAAAATTGGAGATATTTAACTCGGTAAGTCGAGCCATCATGTGCTACGGAGCGCAAGTTTAGGGAGGAAAGCTATATAAGCGAGTAGAACAGTTATTAACGTTTTTTATAAAAAAACTATTAGTGCTCCCGCGTAACACGCCAAATTACATGGAAGACCCGAATTCCCCCAGTTTTAATGTTTACATTTAAATTACACCATAACTATTTGTTAAAAGTTTTAAATTTGCCTTTATATAGATATCCGAAAATATTAGCCCTAGAAATAATTAAAAGAAAAATTTACTGGTATAAAGACCTTCAAATTAATAATAATAACAATGGTGCAATAGTTGATTTAAATTACGAGAACTTAAATAATTGGAATACTGCATTGGGGAGGCTAAGGGAGGAAATATACAAGAATCAAATAGTAGATTGTATAAATAGAGCCAGGAATTCCCAGTTTAGTGTTATATATAAATACCTAAATTATGAGTTAGGGGACCAATTCTATTTTAACGATAGATTTACTACAAAAGATATCAGTTGGATTTTGAAAATTAGAGGTGAGCTCCTGAACCTATTTTACAAAAGGTATAATTTGGCAGAATCTGTAATGCAGAGGAAATAGAAAACATTGTACATTTTATGGCTAGATGCTCCTCATATAATGGAATTAGAAAAAATGTTTTCAATAAAAACAGTTTATCGGAACATGAATTGTTGTTTCACTTAAATGGAGGGGAGTGGAAATTCATAATAAGCTATTGTGGAATAACTTGGGGCCATAGGTCTAAATTAATTGCAGAAGCAATTTTGTGAATATATAATTCTTATATTTGATTAATTGATATGTTTATTTATATGCATTCTTATAAGCTATATGCTATTTATGCTTTATGCACTAATTGTTTATGTTATTTTCTGTTATATTTGAAGTTTTCATAATTTGTTTGATGCGCAAAACAACAACTCTCCCCCAATGGCATTGGCCAGGGGTTTAATGTTTTTTTGTTAATGCTGAGCTGTGTAAATTATGAATAATAAAGACATATTATTATTATTATATTACTGTGACTTAATGTTGTTCGTAACTAATACAAAAATGAAAATATTTTTTTGATATTGAAATAAAATCAAAATATGAAAATTAGTTCTTTTTTATTTATTTTTTTTTCAAATAGCTGGGGGTTCAGTCGCGCAATCGCGAATACCAGTAGCCGCCACCGGCAGATATAGACACATACACAACCTCAAACATGCCATTCGCTAAAACAATTTTTTTCGTATGAATCAAAAATGAATATCCATCGAAAATTAACATTTGAATATTTGATACGATCGCAATACACCCTCTAACAGCAGAAAATAAAAAGTTATTTGGAAGTATTTAGCTAACCAACATTAAGTTGATGTACGAAGCGCTTCTAGGCTTTGTTTAATAATAATCGTTTTGTATGTATTGTACCAGAGCTGAAATGAAACCAACAAATCAGGTAACTTCGTTGTGCTTTAAGCATTACCATCTTATTACACGTAATTAGGAAATATTTAATAAAACCAATGTAATCAGAGAGATTTAAAATAGATCTAAAAGTAATGAAAGATAATTATTAAGGGAGCATAATTATAGCAGGCAATTAATTTTAATTGGTTTTTAAAGATGGCTATGACGGCAGGCGCACATTCAGTCTGTTTTAATTTACATATTAAGTAGGCCTTGAATTCAAATACATACGTATGCGAGAGCATTTCGAAAACTAACGATAGAGCATCGCTTTCCTGTTTTACTGATTTTGCAATGCTCAACTCATTTTTTTTCTCTTCTGTTCTACAGGAAATTCCCATATTTTATTAATTACATAATATCACATAGACTTCTGTCCTTATCAATCGCTGAAATAGTATTCTCATCTCGAAAACTAATGCATTCCTTAGTATCAAAATTTACCAATTAAATTAGATTTTACCACTCTTGCCTCTTTTCCTAGTAATCAAATTTCCTTTGTGAAAATGAACCAATTTGATCTCTGCCCAATTCATTTTAGAATGCAATATTTCCAAAACAGGACAATCTGTACTACCAACGTTCTCTGTAATTGCTTTAAGTAATTTCCTTCAAAGTGAATAAATTAACAGATTATGATATAACAAAGGCGCCACGATTAATGATTAGCTGAGTGGTTGGAGGTTTGCTCCACTAAGGTATGGCATTTTTTGCACTATTCCCTTGCATTTTAATGCATGTAAACATAAGAGAATAATATATAATAAACGATAGAGGCTTTCGCTACCGCCTTACATACAGGTTTCCACGACAACTGATCAAAATTTGGATGTAAAACCATCTGAAAAAATTGGCATTATTGTTTTTGGGGGTTCTCTCAGCGCTGTAAAAGAAATTGTTGTCGTAATGTTCGAAGTGAGGTTTTTTGTTTCGAGTCCTTGAGCAATAAAAAGTGGATAGATAGATATAATAGCTAATCTATTGCCTTCAAATTATTTGTACAATATACTCGTACATGCATACCAGGCTGTGTCATTACACAATATATACATCAATACATAAAATTAGATCGATTATCATCAATTTTTTAATTGTTTTTATTTTAGCAAACAATATGTAATATGTAACATTAGCCGCCATATCTAATATGATATGATAAAAACTGAGAATGAGATAAATTAAGGAATCAATTTTATAGTATTATACAATATCATTTTAATTTTTTTAATTTTGTGAAGAATTTATTGTGAGAATATATTATGTATTTATTTATTTATAATAAATAATCTTAAATTTAAAAGTTCACTCAATGATGACGCAATCATTTTAAATTTTTTTACACCCATTGAAATATGGGCATTCTGAATTGTGGCATACTTGTAAATAGTGGGTAAACTAAACTTTTGCTTCTTGTTTCGTAAGGACTAATATTTTTACTGATAACAAAGTCAGCCTTTTATCTAAACACCAGCTCGGCTAATTTATAAAAAGATGGAAGAGTATGTATATTTAACTGTTTAAAATGATTTTTACTCCGTCTCTACTTCCGTTTAGACTTGCCTAAGAATTTTTTACTTCTTTTATTGTGTAAGAGCAACTATTACAAACTCGTCAAATTTTTAAAATTGTGTTTTAATGAAATACATGTTTTGAGGTCCTTGAGTAAGAAAAGTTGTTTTAGAAATGTGAAAAAAAAATTGAAGAATTTTTCTGGCAAATGGGTTAGATGTTTTATTCACAGAAGAAGATGTAGAGTGGTTGCCATGGTTTTGTTCTATATTAAATAATCATCTTATTGTTCTGTATGGTTCTGAAAGGCTTCCTCGATCTTGAATCGAGGGGCCAGCTAACCCTACGTCCACGCCGTGAGGACCGGGCAACACGCCAACAGGACACTGGCGGGCCTGGCGATAACTTACCGCGGGCCACCTCATTTTACCATCCCGACTTCCTATCGAACCCGCTCCTTCATATTCCTCCATCGAACATCCCAGCCCAACATCTAATACACAGGCCACACACACAATACATGGACACACATAACAACACTTACACGTACACAGTACAGATCGGTAATTTTGGCCCAATTCAAGGTGTGATGAGTTCCGTGATGAGGAGGAGGTAAACCCATAACCAGTACGGCCAAAGTACCGGCTAAAGTGACTACGGCGGATGCCCAAGGCCGAGAGAGTGGGGCTTCCGGCTCCGCAGCCGTTATGGCTACGGCGGAAACAGGCGCTAAGCCAGTGACTGCCAAAGGCCGAGTCGGCGGGGCTGGAGGCTCGGCGACAGCGAGGCCAAGGCAAAGGCCAGAAGAAGCTTGAAGGCGGAGCCGCTGGAAACGATCGAGTGTATGACAGAGAAGGAGATGCAAGTCGCCCGACCGCCAGAGGTTTCCAGGAAACAGCTCATGGCTCGTATAGAGGCAGGCCAAGACTACATTCAGGCCAAACGACAACTCATTAGAGAAAACTTTCTCCAATGGGCCGAATGCATAAAAAAGGCGACCAAGAGGCCCAGGTCGGAGGGGAAATCCCCGCTGTAGCAGCGACCGCCTAAGAGAGTTAAAGCCGAAGCTGTGGAGTAATCCTACAGCGAGGCTCTCTCTTCGGTGAAAATCACTCTCTCTTGCTGGAAGGCTTCCCCGATACCCAGCTAATACGGAGCGGCAGCATGCCATCCAGGATGCAATACGGAGGAGTATGACAAAATCCCAAGAGGCGAGCCACAGGTCAGACTGCCAAATGCGCCCATAAGCCAGGGTATATTGTCATTACGTGTAGGTAAAGATAGTGTCGGTTGGCTAAGGGAGACTATTCCAAAGCTTAAACCTTGGGAAGGTGCAAACCTTCTATCACTCGAGGGGAATGACTTACCAGGTCCTGAGACCTCTTAGGGAGGTAAGAAGGTAGAGGCCGAAAAATTTCTCTCGCCATTAGAAGTGAGTAACAAGGGGCTAAACACCAAATTGTGGAAGACCTGGGGTTGCTTACCCATTGAGGGTGGGTGCCCCCATGGACAGTGGGCCATTGGCGGAGCTGAAAAAGCTAGATATGTACCCCTATTTTGGTTAGGGGCGGGCGAACCTTCGTCACAAGCCCCTAAAAAATAAGAGCTCAGAGGAGGCCAAGGCGATGGAGACGGAGGAGGATCAGCCCAAGCACTTGAAGGCGGATTCGCCAGAAGTAGGACAGGGGGTTCTGGAAGGAGAGATGGAGGCGTTACAGGCTGCCCTGGCTGTGTTACCCGTAGCTGAGGGGCGGATGGTGGAAGGGGCGGACGGAAAGGCGGGGTTTACCGTGGATGCGTCTCCTGGCGGATGCGATACCGGCTTGCTCCACACGCCTCAAGGCCAGGAGCGGTTGCCGGCGGCCGCGGAAGCCGAGGGGCGTCCCCGGAGATCTGGGGTAGACGTTCTGCCCCCCTCGGAGGCCTAACATGGCAGTCAAGATGGTGCAGGCGAACCTCCACCATGCAAAGGTCGCTTCGACCGTGCTTAGTAGGAGGTACGACACGGAGAGGCTACATGTAGCCCTACGGCAGGAGCCTTGGTGCATGGAGGGATCGTCCGAGGACTGAATCCGAATTTGGAAAGGTACTGTATAACAAGCCTGTAAGTAGACCTAGAGCGTGTATAGTACATAGCAGCAAGATACAGTATAGTACATAAGCTGCAGACTAATACCGGAGCTATGCTCGGCGTTACAGCTGTCCTAACTATCACCACCGAAGAGGGAGTGAAAAGGCTGGTCATTAGCTCGGCGTACTTCCCTGGTGATGAGGACTTCCCTCTCCATCTACTGAGCCGAATAGCTGAATACTGTAGAAGAGGGAATCTACAACTGGTGCTGGGGTGCGACGCCAACGCGCATAATACTGCCTGGGGGAGTACCGTTACCAACCAAAGGGGTAAGTACCATTATGAATTCATTATTGGCGAAGGGTTGCATGTGGCTAATTTTGCTCGGAACCAACCTTTGTGGCTGCAGCTAGGAGGGAGGTGCTGGACTTGACGTTAGCCTCGCGCTGTATGTTGAGCAAAATTGCTCACTGGCATGTATCAAGTGAACCATCATGCTCAGATCATAGGCACATCAGGTTCGATATATGCATTCCACCATTGGTTCAGTAGGCTTCGAAGCCCGAGGGAAACTCGCTGGGAGGGGTTTGTTGGGAGCCTCAGCGAACCCAACTCCAAAAGTCGCTTGACGACAAGGAAATTGCACTAGCCACCTTTTTGGATATAGAGGGGCCTTTAAGAATGTGTCCTCAGAGTCACTGGTGCGTGCAGTGATGAGAAGGGGTACACCTCCAAAGATTGGTCAGCGGATAAGGACTAGTCTATTGGGAAGGACTAACATAGCCACCATAGATAACTATTAGCCGATGACATCTTGGTCAAATTAACTGCGGAAAGCTTCCACTGCCTAGGATTTGCGGATGATTAGGCAATCGTGGTGAGGGGGCGATTCGTGGTAACCGTTTCGGAGCGCACGCAGAGGGCGCTCAACATTGTAAATCAATGGTATAGGGCGGAGGGTCTCTCCATTAATCCCCACAAAACCCAAGTGGTTCCTTTTAAAAGGAAAAGAAATTTATAAGGCTTACAACAGCCGATACTTGGAGGGGTCACGATTCTCTTTGCCATGGAAGCCAAATATTTAGGAGTCATGTTTGACCGAAGGCTGACATGAAATTCTCACATTAATATTACCAGACATAAAGCCAAAATCGCCATGAGTAGGTATAGGAGGCTGTGCGATAAAAGCTGGGGACTAATCCCGAAGATGACCCTATGGATCTTTACCAGTGAGATGAGACCAATGTTTACCCACGGGGCGGTGGTGTGGTGGACAAAGACCTTGCTGGTTGGGTGGGTGGGTGGGGGGGTTGCGGCGCTTGGAAGTGTTCAAAGGCTGGCTTGCTTGAGCACGACGGCGCCCTGGTGACTTCCCCCACTGCGGCCTTGGAGGTTCTTTTGAACCTTCCACCACTCAACAGCTAGTCCAAGGCGTTGCTAGAGCAGTCGTGGCTCGACTGCAACAGGGGCAAGCTCCCATTTATCCCAGGCATAGCGGGAAATACCAGAAACTATGCGAGGAGTTGGAGGCAGACCCGATTCTAGGTCTGCCTTCGGATATAATGACTCCTAGATACGACTTCCAAAAACCCTTCAAAGTCTTGATATAGAAAGAGGAGCATGGAAGGACGGGCCGCCAATTCAGGGGAAACTATGTGGTACACGGATGGGTCTAAGATGGAAGAAGGAGTGGGAGCCGCGTGTACGGGATGTGATATCTCGGTGGGCCTGGGAAGGCTAGCCACGGTCTTTGAGGCAGAGCCTAGGTGCACATAGGGAAATTAGTAGCCATAATAAGGTCTTCCGTTTGGGTACCTGGGCATTCGGGTCACAGAGGTAATGAGGCGCCAGATCGTTTGGCCCGGGAAGTTTTTATCGGAATACTTATAGGACCGGAACCGTTCTGTGGTGACTCAAGATGCCTCAGGAGTGCATCCATCAGGAAATGGATGCACGACCGATCACGGGAATGGTGGGCTAAAACCCCAGGCTAGAGGCAGGCGAAAACGTTTATTCATGCTGCTCGCCCAGACTAACTGCAGAATTACTCCAACTAGGCCGGATGGCCATAAGGATGGCAGTTGGCGTTCTTACTGGCCATTGTAGTCTTAATAAGCATATGAATCTCATGAGCCTGGCAACAGATAGCCTGTGTAGGTTTTGTCAGGAATAAGAGGAAACAGCACTGCACGTGCTATGTCAGTGCGAGGGGCTAGTATGGCTGAGGTATCGCCTCTTAGGAGAAGAAAAGCTGGTGCCTGCAAGTCTCAGCCAGGGGCCCCTCTCGGGTCTATTTAGTCTATTAAGGCCGATAGGACTCGAGAGGGTGCTCCGATGGCAGGCGCTCTAAATTGACCACCTGGGGAGCCTCTCAGACTCCACAGTTCGACAAAGGACAGGACTGGGGTAGGGTCTCCAACTTAGTCCCATGGGAGTCGCGGTGGCGCAGGCTGAAGAGCCAATCCCCACATAGAATCTAATTTAATCTAATCTATTGTTCTGTATTTAAAATTAGATGATGGCGGGTGGGGTGCTGGAAATAGATTTTATAATACAAGAGATATGAAAAGCTATATTTGTTGTGGTTGGTTCCGCAAAGCTAGAAAGCATCAGATGCATAGACAAATCTATGTCATCACACTTTTTGACAAAAAGCATCCTGATGATGGGCGAACTCCCGAAACCTGTCGATGATCACAAAAAGAAGCAGGCTACCACGGAAGATATCTCTGGTGAAAAGCTATACCTCTGTACCTCAAAGAGGTGTACACATTTCCAGAGTACGTCTGTAACACTAATTTGAAATAGAAAAACTAGAAGAAGGCAACACTAGTCACACATCTACTCAGGTATTTCCTATTTTTCAATCATTCTAGTTAGTAGCAATTTCCCCTTTGTTAATTTCTTCCTAATAGATATATTCTCTTTATGTTTAAGGTCTTTGTGCATATTATCACAAAAGTTTGTTCATTACTTCATAAAACGGTAGTTTTCTGTATAACACTATCTGTTCCTGTAGGCCTGAAGATACTGAAATAAATTTAGCAAAAGCCAACGGAAAGACAACAAAATTATGCGAGAAATTATTGAGAAATAATTATGTGAGAACTTTGCCTGGAAGCCGGCCATGCAGTACGAAGGCTCCGAATTTTGGAATATATAAATGGGTCCAGAGGGGCTTTGGATAACGTAAGGTTTCACCTTCCCACACAGAATTTAAAAATAATAATAATTTCGAAGAAAATTTGTTGGTATTAAGTGTTTAAATTGCAGTAAGAGAAAGTGTGTGAAAAAACTATCTTTCCCCCATTTAGTAAGGTTAAGTTTTAATCATGTTTAAATACTCACGGCTGACCAACGACCCACATTAGTTAAGGATAAGTGTGATATAGTGATAACTGATAAGAGTAAAGGAAAAGTTACAGTACACATGTATGAGTTTGGGAGATGTGTAATCAGTTGAGACAGAGTGAGCGCTGTACAACTATATGTGCCGCTGTTATTTCCTTATAACATGATTTATGTACTACAGGAAATTAGATAAGATGATATTCGATATTGGAAAAACAACAGTGAATGAGTTACAGTGGGAAATCCCAGTTCCGTTCCATAGATCTTTTTCTAACAATGCTGACTCAAGGCAAGTGTGGTCGCTTCATTACTCATCTATCATCAGAAGAGTGGGTTACAGGTATCTGAACTGTCCCACAATTAAAACACTGTTATAAACATAGGAATTCGCGTCCTAAATTTCCGGCGTTTTGTATTCGGATACAAAATATATTTATCTCTAAATAGCTAGTATTTTATTTTCTATTATTGTGTCCTATCACATTTTTGTCATTGAGTTTATAGATTTACACCGAAAATAAATGTTTTGAGATCTTAATACGGAAACAATTTTAGCGAATAGTCTGTGTCATATATATATATATATATATATGTGTGTGTGTGTGTGTGTGTGTTGTGTTTGTGTGAGTATGTATGATAAATATTTCATTTCTATTTTATTATCATATTTTTATTATTATTATATCATACGGAATATGTTTGTAAAGACTTAAAAATTATCAGTCTATTAAACAAACACGTAATGAGCACTACATTATGGAGAAAAAGAAACTCGATGGCACATATAATAAATGGGAGACAGTGGTAGAAGTGACAACGATATGCGCTCGAAGTAATGTGTGATATTTGCTGTTTAATAAAAATATGCCCTATTGTGTGGTTTTCTTTGCTGTGTGCATAATTAACCGTGTGTCGGTAATTAATTTCAATCAAGGACTAACGAGACTGAGTTTTGTTTATTGCTTTGTTATTTTTGTTTATTGTTCTTATGTTTATGGTATTTTATTGTTGATTTGTTGTTTTCATTTTATGTAATTATAGACTGTGTTGAAATTAGTGCGATTTCTATTCGTATTCCTAATTCATTTAATTTCATTTTGTCCTTTATATTTAAGATCGTTAATAAACAATACATTGTAGTGATTATTTATGAATTTTATCACTACACAATAGACATTTGGATGACATTTTTCTGCGACTTAATAAGGTTCAAGCGATAAGCAAAAAGTACTACTTATCATAAACAGTTTGAAGCCGCAAATCTATTCGAGAGTCCATGAAAGCATTCATCGATTTTTAATGCAAGCCTTAAAACAATTTCCAAAAAATGTAATTTTAATTGCGAATGCGATCTAACTATTGCTGATTTATTTCTACATAATTATTCAGTGTATCAGTCGGGGCTTGCAAAAGCATACATTGGAGCAGAATTAATTCGATAAGTAAATTTAGCATATTAGTCCAAAATATTTAAGAAAATTTGATTTTAGGGTTTCTGGGGAATCTAAAAGTTAGATCTAACTTTCAAATGCCGTTAAATTTTGCCAGAGAGCGCTATCTAAATTAACTCACATTCAGATACAACATACTCTAAAAACTAACAATTCTGTATAACCTCCAGTAGTTAAATAGTAGTGTTAACGCCACTAAACTTTAGTAGTAAAACTTTAAAGAAAATCATAATTATTGGAGTGAGAAAAATCTTGCGAGATTGTTTCACACAACTATTTTTTGTACGTACTGAGAATTAAGAGGAAACTTTTATCATTCTCAAGATTTTTGAATATTATTTATATAAAAATAATTTCTATTATGACATAATGTCGATAAGAAAGATTCTGGGTGATTTGATTTGAACGGGTTTTCCAAATATTTTTATTTTTCAGAAGGATATTTTAGCCAATCAGTGACCTATCTCTTGTCCTATGTGCTAGATATGTTCTTATCACGTTCATTAACTCATTCTTGGAAAGTATCAATGTTTTGATGATGCTAAGGTCAAAGTTGCTTTATAGTATGTTTAATTTATCCTGTAAGTATTGTATAACTGTATAATAACTAAAGGACGTTATTAAGTGTTGGATATGAAGAAGAGCTCGTACACAAGTTGCTGTATTCACTATTTAAAAAGTAAATATAATTAACTAATGATTTAATAAATAAGGTACGCTGAGAAAGGATTGAATCAGTTTTATAAGTTGATTGTCCTGCTGCCATTATTGCAGATCAATATTTTGGTTTTGTCTTCACAAACTTATCCAATAAACAAATATTGCTAAAGTCTTGGGTAGAATTTTGTTCTAGGTTCCACTGTGGCGAGAGTTGAACTAATCATCCGCTCAGAATGTTCCGTGCTTCAATGTGCTGCTTCAAGAGGAAGTATTACGATCGTATCTGATTCACTATTTGTTTTCGCAAATTTATCTGACCAGTAATATTCTTTCTTATTGCCGAGCGTATGGAGAGTCGAACTATCGTGTCCAGGTGACAGTTCCTTTTGTGACAGCTTCACATCGCAATGGATATTCTCCCCGTTCAACTCAATTCTCCTTCATGTTCACGTTATTGAATGAAAAAGAGATCCTCGAGAATATTTTCATTTCGTTTCGGAGTGTACTGGCGTCTAAGTGCAAATAGTTGGGTCGTTTAACGAGAGAAGAATTTCAGTACTTGTGCGGGTAGTTGTGCTACGCCTCCAAAGAAGAAACACACGCGACTTTGCGCCGATGACCCATGCATAAGCTTTGGTTGATGATTGTGGATAATAATTAAGAGAACAGCCAGGATGTGTACGGTGATAATAGAAAACCGGAAGTAAGAACCATGTGTTTCAAATTTGACGCAAGCACAATTTCCATGGACCAAGTCTTTGACGGTGTGGATTGTATAAGACTACAAGACGATTACGACTGGTCTGCAGAAAGGGAAAAGGGATTAACCCCTATCCTCGTTTAGAACACAGCCTAATATATTAATAAAATGATGAGGCCCGCTCCAGAATAAAAGTATTATAAAATAAGTTGGCGGCAAATTTAAATATAATATTAAATACCGAACACATATATAAAAAAATATTTGATAATTAATCTAGGCCTGTTCTACGGATACGCAATTTCTGTTCTATTTTCTGTTTTTATATTAAATCGAAGAAGCACCTTTTTCACCCTTGTTTACATATATATCAGCACCAGGAATTGTTTGTATTTTCTTTCTCTTCTATTTATTTTTTACAATCTCTTAATAAAAGGAAATATTGCGGTCGATATCTAGTTTTCACCGGATATATGTTTGATCCTTATATATATTTTTATTATTTAGGTGATAGAACCATACATTGTACTGAAGTAGTACTTAGAGGAAAGCTACTGTTCACTCAGCCCCAAAAAATCAATATTCCAAGGAAACTGTTTCAAATAAAAGTGAGAGGTTTTTTGTAAGTTGGTAGTATACGAAGTTTAAAGAAAATCGATGGAGACATTTTCAAAAACATTGCGAAAAACTAAAAAAAAAAAACATTCAGTAAAGTCGCATCGATTGATGGATTAGCCGGAAATCATTGTGTTAGATGCGGAGATGGTATCAAAACTGTTTGAGCTTCCTGCGATTTTGCGTTTTTAAGATATTTTGAGACTCACACACACACACACATACATACATACACACACACACACACAACACACATACATACACACACACACACACACACACACACAACACACATACATACAGACCATTCGCTAAAAACGTATTTCCGGTGAATCTCAATTTCGAAAATTTGACATGATCGCATTATTTCCTGTTACTAGGAGTGAGAGAAAGTAATGGATATTAGATGCTGATGGGGCAATCCAGTTGGCCAATAGATCAATGAACTGTGAGCGGCTAGATAGCCCCGCATTTTAAATACATATAAATAAATAGTCATTATGAAATTTACCTAGAACGTAATAGAGCTCCGTTACAGACTACTGCTAGATAAGTTATCAGGAGACAACAAAAAATCTTGATCAATAATGAACATTCAGTTGATTACAGTTGGTCATTTTTGGTATCTGCACCATTTGTCTAATATTGGAAATGTGTCAGCTAATCGGCTAACTGCTCACTCACTAATCTCTCAGCAATCACATGGCATTTCACAATTTATTACTGTGCCTCCCAATAAGCACACTTTATACTGCTAACTTCAATTATTCTTTATTTAATATAATTTAAGGTGTACTAACCTACATCACATAGTAAATACTAGGGAGTCTTGAACAGTGGCTTCGCTTGGCTATTTTGGGAGAAGAACTAGTACTGGGATTTTAAAACTCGCAAATCACCAATGTAATAAGTAACAAAAATTTCTGGGATATGTTTCTGCATAGTAAGGAGGTTATGCAGGATGACCCTAGGTCCAGCCAGAAATCAGATGTATCTGATAACGGGCTTTTTCTAGGCACGGCAAGTCCAACAAATATCTACACAAACCGAGGTTAATCAACTCGGAGCCTTTGTGCAGGCTGTATCAAGAAGAGGAGGAAATGGCTTCTCACCTGTTGGTTGATTGTGTTGCAATCGCCAGATTGCGATAAGATATCTTTGTCACGCTAAGACCGGAGAAGATGTAAGACTAAGACTAGTGAGGAAAGCCCTCGATCAAATGAAGGATGGAGGTTTCCTGAATTGGGCATTAAGGGAAAGACACAATAAGCATGGAAAAAATTGGCTGCAGTGCCTGGGTTGGAGTCTCTCCACTGTTCTAATCTAATCTATTGTTATACCGATAGTTCAACTTAGGAATTAAAGAATATCATTTCTAATATTATTTCAAATAGGTCTTTTGAAATAATATTATTTCAAAAAATTTTGTTTATTATTATTTCAAATAATTTCTGCCCAGGTGTGTAAGTGGGGGAGAGAGGCGTCAATCTCGATCTCATCACAGCTTCTACAGCGCTTCAGTTTTTTTCGTGTCTCTGAGAGAAGAATGGTTGAGAGGGTCGAGCTGTGGAAAATGTGAAACTGTATGTTCCTTTACTTGAACTGTTCTCAATGTGAGGCCCAGCAGCATGTATGAGTGTTTACTCATTCAGCCGAGATATCCTTGACAGTTCGCGCGCTATTTACAAATTATTTATCAGCTATAGATAAATTTATCTCTTTATTTCATTGCAACGGCCATCTCCAGCTGATAATAAGTACCATCACATTCACTAATATTTCTGCAGAGCACTGCCCTTCATTTGTTTTAGATTTAACTATGCCTTATTGTTTAATATGCCACAATCATATAAGACTTTTGAAAACAAACATCGTTTAAAGAAAATCGTGAAAAACTGAAAAAAGAAAAACATTCGGCAAAGTTGCACTTCTGGTTGTTGAATTTCGCCCGAAATCTTCGTGTCAGATGCGGCGTTAGTATGTAAACAGAATAACATGTTTCAACTTTCTGCTACTTTTCGTTTTTGAGATATTTTGTTAACACATACAACAGTCGCTTAAAACATTTTATCGTTCTTACAGTGTATTTCCGGTGATAATTCAATTTCGAAGTTTGGATCGATCGCAATATTACCTCTTACCAGCAGTAAGAAAAAGTAAATTACTAGCAGTAAGAGAAAGTAAATTACTAGCAGTAAGAGAAAGTAAATTACTAGCAGTAAGAGAAAGTAAATTACTAGCAGTAAGAGAAAGTAAATTACTAGCAGCAAGAGAAAGTGAATTACTAGCAGCAAGAGAAAGTGAATTACTAGCAGCAAGAGAAAGTGAATTACTAGCAGCAAGAGAAAGTAAATTACTAGCAGCAAGAGAAAGTAAAAAATAATCTGGATGAAAGACGCACACGACTTTCTCTTATGGCGATTGACATTAATTTTTTAACACATAATTTTGACTTAATGTTATGTCAATGAGAAAATTTAAATAAAAGGACTGTTCGAGTGCAACGCCGCAGAACAAAACTTTCAAAGAAAAGTGACAGATCTCTATATCTATATTGTCTAAGTTGTGTGAAACCCGTTGATGTCTTTATAGAGAAAATCGCAGTATATTGGAAAAACTGTTCAGTAAAGTCGCATTTCCGGTCTACCTAGTTTCTACATACACGGGATATTGACAACATATTTAATTTAAAATAATTAACATTATCCCCGCAGGAGGTAACTGTTGCATGCAGTTACCTGGGGAGTAGCGACTCCACGGTTATCACAGCTACAGCTACACTATGCACGCTAATCAGAACAGTACACACAAACGTCCACACAATACTCACAATAAAAAAGACAAGGCATCAACAGTACAAGCTCTAAGGCAACCGTTCTTGGGAGAAAAGCTGTCTAAGACAATAACTATTGGGAATGTTCGGTTTCCCTTGAGGGGCAGCCTCCTGACCTAACTATGATTGGATAGGGCGATTCCCTACCGATCCGAAAATACTATATCACATGTTCCCCCAACACTGTGTAAACGGTAAAATGGGTGTGATTATGGTATGATTTATATTATTTATATATGATATTATGATATATATATATATATATATGATATGTATATATATATATGTATGGAATTATACTATATATATATGTATGGAATATAATATATATATATATATGGAGTATAGTAAAGTGAAGTGGCACTTTAGGGGAAAGCATGACCTCCCCAGACCTCTTAAATGTTCCAAATGAAAGTCATAGACCTACATTTATGAAGTGTATAATATGTCAGTGTATAAAATCCATTTATTAAAGTGGTGCTTCGTTTGGTAGACGTTTCGAAATTGGACCTAATAATGATTTTTTCTTTCTTCTCTTTCAGAAAAAGTAAAATTAGTGTTCTATAAAGTTGTATATTCATGTTTTTACAAACTCCGAATGTTGATATATTTAATTCTCCATAATATTTTATGGTTGGATAGTGAAATGGCCATTTAGAGAGGAGCTTAGTTGACTCGTTCCCCCACAATATCCATACAATAATTTTTCTAGAAACAAATTTCAAACAAATGTGATGAGAATATATATGTTTACTCACATTATCAAGTTCATAGAGAATATGGAAGCCGTTTTGCTAATTAAAATGACTGTTAAATGTTTCCGTTATGGTGTAGGCAGTGGTGCACCTAAATTTTTTGCCCTAGGCGACGCCTAGCAAAAAAATACAGCGCCATTCTTTCACTGTAACTGAATGGCAAAATGTGACTCGGTGTTGATATTCCAGTAAATAATGTAGATCATACTCACTTTCGTAGAGGGTTCTGCGCCATTGGGCTCGCGAGCAGGGCACTATGATTAGCAAAACAAGCCACAGCTTTAGAATGCCCATTATGGTGATCGCTGTTGCTGAACAACTGTGTCTTCTCTCACCCATATATATGTGTAAACTTATAATTTTTAACAAAACTAGAAAAGTGTGAAGAAGGTCAGACGTCTTCAAACAGAACAAACCGAACTGGATTGAATGTTGTTGTTCATAAGTAGGTAATGTTTGACGTAGTTCCCCCTCTAACACACCAGCTGGCCTCTTCCAACAACTCAACCTTCCTTAATATTTATTAATTCCAGTTTCTCCTACTTAACCACTGGAAAGTCACTGGGAAATTTCGCCGTTTCTAAGCTCAACAATATTTGTATATCCTTCCTTACTTCATTTCCCCTACAAACAGTGGGATCTCAATTTGGGACGCAATCGAAAATAGAAATTGTAAATGATTCACAATCTTCTATGTTTCCAAGAGGAACGTTCGTATAATCTGAGATAACTTCACTTAATTCTTAACTTAATTACTTACTTAATTTTGAGATTTCCAAGTTAGATCTGTATTCTAAAACCTAGCTCAGACTTGGAAACATCCTTCATGTCTACAATGTTTATCTCCTATATTACTGAAACGTTGGTGGAAAAAATTTTATATTACAAACTTGAGTAAAGAGCTTTCACACACTCACTAAGCTTGTGTGGGCATTATCTGGACTTGTATGTAAGAGTCACACTCCCTCACTATATAGTAAATAAATAATTTATATTATAATTGTAAAGACCATATAATAGAATTCGCAAATGTCCTCTTAAGGAGATGCTCTAAGACTCATCAACTATTTCACTGCTAATTATTATTTATTAATCATTATTATATAGCAGGAAGCTCAAACTTGATTTAGGTACTACCACCCGCATCAGACAGAAAGATTTCGGTCAAAATCTATCAACCGGAAGTGCGACTTTACAATTTTTTTCTTCAGTTTTTCGTGATTTTCTACACACAAACTTCGTATACTATCATCTACACATCTACACATATCTATCACTTTTATTTGAAACATTTTCCGAAAACAAAAAATTAAAGGGGTAATTAAAGGGGCCTGCCATTTTAAATTTAAATTTGCACAAGATTTATTGGTTTTGACATAGAGAGCTCCACATAAGGCCGCTCAGATATTCAAGTAAAATCCCCATCAGCATTTTGATGGCCAGCCCAACTAAATGTAACATCGCAATTTTAAGGAAAATTTCTTGGTATTAATTAGAGTAAGAGAAAGTGGTATAAGTGTTTCACACAAGATTTTTTAACATCAGTCTGATGTTTTCTAATTCACAAATATAGTGCAATACTAAAATATAATTTAGATCAAGTCCTAATGAGGAGTAAATAAAATACTTGTCAACAATAAAATATTAACAGGTTCACAACTTTCTAATTATGTGCCTTCTTAAAGAGAACTTACCATTCACAATTACTGTCTTAAAGGAAATTATGTACACTATTTTGTATAATGCAACAAAAAAATTAATAAAAAAGTTGATTCCCTAAAAAGTTTAATCCTTTATAGAAATATATTTGTGATTCCTGTTTTTCTTTTGTAATTAATCAACTTGAGCAAATAACTTAGCCTCTAGGACTTACGTGAAATTGCTGAAAAGTCAAAAAACATGAATTTAAACATAAACTATTGCAAATATTAAATTAAATTCAAAACCATGAAATGCTATATCTAGTTAACAGTTCAAATCTAGAGAACCTGTTAACAAATTCTATATTTTAATTTGTTTGTCAGTAACCATTACTCCCTTTTTATTGAAAACGAACTAATTTCACTCGAGGAAACATAAACTTTAACTTCACTTGGTTCACCACTAAAGTGAAATTAAAAAGTTCTGAATTAGTCAACTAAAAGTACAAAAAAAGTCGGGATTGCTATTATTCTCCAATGTTGTAGTAATATTATAATTTCACTTTAATGCTAATAACGATTCTCGACCGATCTAATAACTAAAGGAGATCTCGAGGAGCGGTCAATAAAATTTACACTTTTTTTAAATCTTTTCCAACGTTTCGAAAAATTTATTGTCTTCTTCAGGGATAAAATTAAAAAAAAAGTTAATCGGTGTTACATATAATTTCCATTGAACAAACTAAATACAAAATATGTACTAAACAAAAACTTGATAAACTTTATTAACTTTTTAATTATAAACTTGATTAACTTTTTGTGTTTAGTTTGTTTAATGGAAATTATATGTAACACCGATTAACATTTTTTTAATTTTATCCCTGAAGAAGATAATAAATTTGTCGAAACGTTGGAAAAGATTTTAAAAAAGTGTAAATTTTATTGACCGCTCCTCGAGATCTCCTTTAGTTTTCACTTTAATGTAACTATTACTAATATATGTTCAAATTGGATAAGCATCCTTTAGTTGTAAGTGAATATTAGCGTTATATTTTAGTAATAAATTATCAGATATGAATAAAATTTAAATAACAAATTATTATAAATTATATTGAAACATGAACATTCTGAATAAGCAAGAATTATTATCATGAATAGTCTTCATATAAATACTTTTAGTACTCACAAAATTATTTATTTATAACTACTTGGTTATGAGTGCCTATGATACAGCATAACAATTGCCACAACCATTATAAGTTATTTCCTAAACAAACCAGCAAATATTTCAACTTATTAACGAATATTATTTTATCAGAGATTCGTTTCCTCTTCTTATTGTTATGAGAATATTGCGAACGTGCGAAATTGTCAACATTTGAGTTTTCCACCTGAGAAACATGATTTCTGGTCCAATAAATCAGAAATTTTTTTTTAAACGATTGGTCTGTATGAGAGTATGTATGCATGTATTTATGTATATATCTATGTATGTATGTATGTATGTATATATGTATGTATATATGTATGAATGTATGTATGTAATATACATACACATATATATGTATATATCTATGTATGTATATGTATGTACGAATGTTTCCATGTGAACAGAATATCCCAGCAAGTTCAATATTGATATAACTCTTAGGTGCCGTTACCACTTACTTCCAGGTTAAGGGGTCAAAACCCTTAACCACAAGTTCGACTTTACAGAATTTTGTTATTTAGAAGTTTATTTCCTATACATAGAAGTATTTCTTATAACTGGTCTGATGCGTTGAGAGATCTGTTATATAAAATTGGGGCTCAGGATGTCTGGTTGGCTCAGAATAAAACGCTGCTAAAATTCAATATGAAACATTTATTACAAAAATTTGAAAATAATTTGTTAAGTAGCGATTTAAATTTCGTAATTAACTCCTCATTCAACAGGTATTACAGACTAATAAGTAATCTAGGCTCCTATGAAGACTATATTTCATTTAAATGTAATTTCCAATTTAATACAGATGCATCGCAGCTGAGGTTAGGTTAGGTTAGGTTATCCAGTAAAAAGGTTTTTGTACACTTTCTTCTTTTTATCCTCTTAAGTTTTTGTTTTGTTTTTTTTCTTTTTTAGATTTATATATATATATATTTATATTTATATTTACAAATATATTTATTGACATTTATATATATACATATCTGTGATTTGTATCATTATTGTACTTACAATACCAACTCTTGCTTCAAAATGTAGATTTTTATTAGCAATAAAACTAATAAATAAATATAAATAAAACAAACGGTTCTATCGCCCGATAATAACAGATTATATTAAAAACATTACTAGGATTCCAAATTTGTAGAAAATCGATTAACCGGATGTGTACTTTACGAACAGGTATGTTGTGAGTTTTTTTTTGGGGTTTTCCCGAAAAAGTTAATCTATTTTCATTAAATTTGGAAGGTTTACCTTAGGTATGAACCTACCACGTTCAGTTGAAACATTTTTCTAAAAAAAATAGATTTTATGGAATTGTGAGTGATCAGTGAGATCGGAAGTTCAATTTTAAACTTCCGTTGTCAGTTATCCAAATATTTATTGTAGGTCAAGAAAGTATTTGGCAACTCAATTAGCAGTTCAAAATTATTTCTCTCGTTTTTAAATACAGTTTTTCCTAATTTTTTGTTTTTGTACTTTCTTACTTTGGCGATTAGTTTATTGTGGATGTTCACAATGAAATGTCTCCAAATTGTTTGATTAGAAATATAAATATTTGTTGATGATGTAGGATTCAGCGGCCATGCTCATGAAAAGCACGAGTTTTCACCCTGAAACCGCGTGAGTGGTTTGCTAGAAACCGATGTTTCGCCCTTTCACTCAACTGTTTTTATATTTTTTGTGTAATCTACTATCTACTTACGAGACTTTTTTTGGTCTCAAAACCATCTCATTGA
The DNA here is from genome assembly GCA_011037195.1 of Triatoma infestans. Lineage (NCBI taxonomy): Eukaryota > Metazoa > Arthropoda > Insecta > Hemiptera > Reduviidae > Triatoma > Triatoma infestans. The sequence goes on along the minus strand of JAAEAF010001164.1, from coordinate 47,644 downwards.
TTCTAGCAAACCACTCATGGATGTCGTTTCGTCTAATATAATGTCTATTCTATTCTTCAGATAGGTGCAGATAAGTCAGAGCATAAACTTTGGTAAAAACTATATCATTTGCATAATATTAAACATCGTAATATAATTTTACAAATATTAATAGTAGAGTTATTTTACCTGCACATTAGAAGACACTGTAGCGTTACCAGCTGCCGAATTGTCTTTCATTAAATAAATAATTTTTTTTTTAATTTAAGGCGCATCAGCATCTATGGTCATTGGCAACCGGAGCCTTCTCAGTACACTGCCGGTCTCCGGACAGAGTTCTCTCGTTACAAACAATAGAATAATAGAAAAACTATTTTGTTATCAATGTATGTTTTTATACTAAATGAAGTATTATGATATATTACGCACAAAGTATAATAGCAACTGTCACATTGCTTTAAATGGACAATATTATCAACAGTCAGATTGCAATTATGATACCAGCTCGCTGATTGAGTTACATTTACCAGTATCGAATTGTAAGCTAGTACGGTATTATCAACTTTGAGACGGCCATTATGGTACAGTTACCAGTTGTGACATAGCAAAGAACATACATTACCTCAACCATAACATCTCATTTACTTACAACATCCCCTGATGATGTTGTAATACATATCGAAACGTTGGCTATATCGGAATTTGAAGTTTTTTTTTAAATTATAGAATCATAATGAATAAACATAATCATATTAATATCAATGCCAAGATTGGACACATATTGACATGCACGAGGACATAAAAACTGAATAAATTTTTTAACCTGGTTGAGAGGTGGATATATTTTGTTAGTGTCTTACGATTACTTGGAAATCTGCATGATTACAGTTTAGCAGGATTTGCCAGAAATAAGTCTGGCCAGGAGAGATATACGGAAAAAAAGGTGAAATAAGGAAAAAACAGAAAAGTAAAGAAATTGAAACACCAAACCTGTTTTAGTATTTATTACCTGCCAGTTAGATAGTAACATCACAACTTTTAATTACATTATTCGGTTTAAAATACTTTGGTATAGTATTTACTATTGGGTTCAAATATGTATTAAATACCAAAAATTACATGATAATAGTACAATATTTTTTTGGTGCTTTTATGTTTCAATTATAATTAAGCTCGATTTTAATAATCATTTCGTTTATAACTGCAAGGAAAATTAAAAATCCTTAACCAAATCATTATTATGATTACAATTTTTGTATTCTAATCTAAAAAGAAACAAACAGAAAATAATTTCAGTTAATACGAGGAGTTGTGAGTGTGAGGCTGTGGGAAATTAGAGGGCAGGTTACATACTCAAACTCGGTATTGCTCACTGTTAGTATTCTGTGCTGAGTCAGTTCGGTATTGCTCACTGTTAGTATTCTGTGCTGAGTCAGTTCGGTATTGCTCACTGTTAGTATTCCGTCCTGAGTCAGTTTGGTATTGCTCACTGTTAGTATTCTGTCCTAAGTGAATTCGGTTTTGCTCACTGTCATTACTCAGTCCTAATGGCTTGGTTTTTTTTTACTGAGGTACTGTAAACAGAGTTGCACTTTGCTCAATTCTTTGGCCTGAGTTGGATCAGTTTTACTCGCTGTTAGTGCTATGACTGAATTAGCTCGGCCTTGCTCATTGTTAATACTGCCTTGAGTCGCTCGACATTACTCACTGTTGGTCTGGTCGACCTGCTCACTGATAATACTTTGTCCTAAATCAGCTTCGCAGTATGAATGAGGGCAAAGAACTGTTATAAACTCTATTTGTTATGTATATTACATATATATGTGGTTGAAATAGCTTCTTCCTAACCTATATTTCTAATTATCTTCACTCCAAAGTTATATTCATCAATTGTTATTATTTAAGTTTCTTTTAAAAAATACTAATAATGATAAATATATATATGTGGTGTGCTGTATGTATATTAGTTAATAATAAATCCCTGTTACAATTAATATTCGCCGTATTTTTATTGATATATAATTATACAGTTCCTTAATTTATATATATATATACATACAAAAATTAGGCTTTTTTTTCTTTGTCTAGAAATAAAGAATAAACATGACATTGTTTGAACTTGTTGTAAATCTGTTGATTTCTACACCAAGTTTTAAGGCCTCTTCAAAAATATGTGTATGGTAACATGTTTTATGGCAATCTATTGTTTGATTATATTTAATTATCTTCGAAATTTATATTATTTATTAGAACAAAGTACACAAAATTATTATATTATAATTTTGTTTATACTGTACGTAGTAACAATGTTATTGCGACGTTTTGTCTCGAATAGTTAAAATTCACTGGGACATCATTTTATTATTATATTCATTAACTATATTTGGTATATTTTTAATTGCAGTTTCCTTTAAACTTTATAATCTACAATTATATTAGATTATATAATGTATTGTTTTAATATCCTTGAACAAAATTACGGACAATAAATTAAAATAAATACAAATTTGTAGAATATGTGGATGGGTCCGCAATGCTGGATAACATCTGAGATTTTATCCATCTTAGCATACATATTTTTAATGTTCCTAGCCGGTTTCGGATTTTCTTCCATCGTCAGAGTAAGGGCTAATCAAGTTCGTGTTAAGAGTTGATTTCAACTTAATTGATACTAAACGTGTCGAATCAATTGAATTGAAGTCATCTCTACTCGAACTTGATTAGCCTTACTCTGACGATGGATGAAAATCTCAAACCGGTCAGAAACATAAAAAATATGCCTGGTACGACGGATAAAATCCCAAATACAAATTTGTAATTTGATAAGATGGTAATATTGATTGCAGGACTGCTTTCTACGTTCTATAATTCAAGGAATACACAGAAATTTTTTGGAATTGTACATTAAATTTAACCAATGTCTCGCAACTGACGATCTACCCATTCAATTAAGTCACAATGCCTATTTTGGCCAAATTAGGGGTCTCTCTCTGCCTTTCATTGGTTCCAAAACTGCTGATGGCATATCTCCGGATACACGTCAATATGGGCATGGACAGCTACTTAATTGCAAGGTAAGGGGCTCCGGAGCAAGGCTATAGTGAGATTATTGCCGAGTACTTCACCATATAATAGCAGAATATTTCTATTTAATATTAAAATATCTTGGCCCAGTATAATTACAAGTTTAGGTTTATCATGTTTTTCGAACGTTATACAGCCGCACAACATTTAGTTTTGCATTATACTCCATTTTGGGTGCCGGTATAGTGTGCGCTCTACCAACCCTGATGATATCTAGTGTATAAAATATGTGTTCTACTCTAGTATAACCTTACTAGAATAAGGTATTCAGTAATCTCTTCTACGGAAGCCCCCCGTACCACCCGCTGATAAAAAAAACCCTTAGCCGGTCAAACTCGAAAATAAGTGGATTACTGTTCTATTTTCGCGCGCTTACCGTCATGAGGAACGACCATAAGTAAAGTTCAATCGTGATAATAAATGTTTTGAAAATAATAGTTTTAATTTTAATTTTTGTCGTCAGTGATACAGCGCCCACTCTAGGGGCGGGCAACCCGGACATTTGTTCGGGGCGCCATTTTGGCTGTATGTGTGAGAAAAATATTGATATCTTAAATACTCAATTAATAGAAAATTTCACATATCGATTTTATCGTTCGCTAAAACTTTACAGTGTGTAGCGTATTTATTGTTTATGTCTGAAGCTAAAAATGTTTACACCATTATTGAAAAATTAACGCAGAATTTGTAAAGGACGAAGCTCGAACTTGTTTGTACATGCATATACTTCTCTGAACAGAAGAGCATTAGCACGCGAGCAGAGCGCTGCTTCAGCTTGTGTTTGAACATGCATAGACTTGCTTAAAAATATATATATATTCTTAAGGGGCGGCAATTTGTCTTTTTGTCCGGGGCGACGTAACCGCTACAGCGGGCGCTGATACTAAACCAGAATCATGACGGTAAAGCGCACACTATACCAGCACCCCATTCTGTTAGGCTTCCTGCGCAGCATTTATCACAGTTTTTCACAGTTTTATCATAAAAAATTGCTCTTTGTCTCAGGTATATACATTTAACCCCAAGTTCATTCTAATTTTAAATGAATTTTTCATTCCTATCATATAATTCTGTTTAGAATATTCTTTCAGTTTCATATTACACGTCGCTAGTCGTTTCTCAACTTTACTAATAATTTTTAATATCCAATGGTAAGTATTTTGAAATGACAATTAGATGAGGCGGTTAACAAGCTGTGCACAGCTAAGCAACCACTGATCACACATGGTCTATTATCACCGGCAACAGTATCCTCCTCCGCACTCGTGCAACAGAACGTATTCTAATCATTTGTTACCTTAATTAAAAAAAAACACCCATGCGTGTGTTTTTGTATAACTAAATACGAAATGCTTGTCGCTTTTGGCCTTCGGCTGTGATAATTAGACGATCAAAATGATAAAACCAATCAATTTGCAGTATTTTATAGGCTCTACAGAATCATTAAATGTTCCGGCATGTTGTTAAACCAACTGTCCGGTGTGTTAAAAACTATTTACATAAAACACTCTGTTTCATCCAGATATGACTATTGTCGATTACTACCATGTTAAAATTTCAAAATAATAGCGAACATATTAACTTCAGTCAAAATTGTTCTCTTTAAAAATTCCAGATAGCGTCTGAGTGATTTCAAAAATTCAGAGTCGTATTTATATTCGCATATAAGTTGTTTAGGTGCAATAAGATAGAGCGCTTACACGGATTTATTTCAAGCAAATATTTACATGTAACAAATGGTGTTCTGAATTGATGTAGACTTTCTAAAGTAATTGGACGTAATTTCTCGCCGGCTAACTTTAATCGCTCTGCCCACTTGTGGAATTTTATATACTTCATTAGAAAAATAGAACTGAGGGACGAAGCTGCCTCCCCAGCTGGCCTAAAAGCTTGACCCCTTTACGATCGAACTTATTCCATTTGTGGCATTAAAAATTTGGGTAATTAGAAAAATAAGGTCCTGGGGGCTATGACATTCGACAGCTTGTAAAATTAAATTTCAAACATTTATAGCCTTATAAATACAATGTTTGTAAGTCGATCAGGTGCGAAACGATAGAGCGCACATATGACTTTTATTTCTGAAAGCAAATATTAAATATAACAACTGATTAGAAAAAGGGGCGAGAATAATTTTTTCAAATAAAAAAACGAATAAAAATTATTCGAGGGAAAAAATTGAATAATTAATAAAATAAGTTTTAAAGAAGATAAGAATAATAAATAAAAACAGACGAATAATGATAATTATTCGCCAATCAGGAATTAGAATACCATTATCATTATCTATTCATTTATTCTTCATCAATTTTGTCCAAAACTGGTTACAATAAAGCGATCAAAGAATTAAATGCCATATTTGATATTGAAATATCTTATTTGTTTCCTTTTATACGTCTGTATCCTCCCAAGGAAGGTGAAATATTCGCAAATCGGATCCTTATCTAGTCGAGCTACCTTTGCCTTCATTTTTGCGCGATAAATTGGCCAAAATGATATTAAAAACCTAGCTATATTACTTGTGAAGGCTAAATTATGAGCTATAATATAAAGAAAATCTAGGAGATTGTGAGACATTCCGGTTGAAGTCATGATTTGAATAAAGTGGCATTTCATCCACTGCAGTGGTGCGATTTATTATTTCACCAGGGCAGCATCAGAGAACTCCAAACAGAACGAATCACTAATGTAAATACGAAGAATGTCATGAGGAATGTTGTCGCTCCTAAATTCCAAACTTTCCATTTCTTCCTTAGAATGTAGAAGTTGTAGAAAGCTAATTACTTTGTTTGGGGTTCTTACTATAAGTATGAGGCGCGCTTTTAAAATAAGGTCAGTTTATGTAAGTTAAAGTCAAGTAAAGCCTATTTTTTCAAGAGGCTTGATGTCCAACAACGTCGTAGATGGAGGCGGATGGAGCCAACATACTTAAACTATAATCCAAGGCCATATCACTATAATCGAACCCAGTACCACCACATCTGCAAGATGATTTATTTTGACCACACTCGCGCATATTTCTAGTAGCGTGTTATAAATTCCTATCTCAGTGTCAAAGAAGTCTTCCGGCATGTCCTTAACCAGTGATTAATACCGTTCCTAAGTTCATTATAAGCTAATTCTTTAAATGCACTTGGCGCTAGATCGGGTCTTTGGTAAGGTAGTCAAAAATTTACCAGCCCAATTATACGTAACATTTCACAGTTCCAATTATTGTTCAACACTATCAACTTTCACTGTATGATTCAACACTATCTTGTACAAAAGCACAAGTCCACTGGTTAGTTTCTCCATCTTTTCTTCTGATAAAACATAGACCTGCTATTCAAACAATAAATTCGTAGCGGTTTGGAAATGATGAACTCAAGAATGATATTAATCAATGATTCAATATCCTAGCGGCAGAATCTTTTGCGCGTAATTAATATTGACTATGAGAAAACAAGTGTAAATTTATAGATATATTTTGGGCATAATTTATTACAAACCATTTTTATCTTATATCGTTTTCAAGTGGTAAGAGAAATAATGGTAAAGGAGCACGAAATAAAGGGGGGACATGAGTGCAAAAAGGGGGATAGAAGATAGCCAGTGAATTGTGGCAAATAGTCAGATGTGGATCTGGCCAGTTAACAAATACAGACTGAGGAAGGAAACTATTTCTTACTGTTCGAGTGAAGTGGTGTCCATCATTGCAGTAAATAGTTCGATTAACCATTCTTAATATAGTTGGTTAATTAAATCAACTCATTGCAAATTTAAAAATAAATTATTATTTAGTGAAGAGAACAATGAACCTGTGTTATTCTTTAGTACCCCTTACTCATCCTTTCCGGCATAAGGTAAAATAAAAAAAATAGAACCACACAAGTTTCTTCTAATTTCAAAGCGGACCTCATATAGTTAAGAAATAAATAATTTTTTTATATATTTATGTATATAAATATATTTATATTTATGTTTATATGCGAGTCTGTGTTGGTATATATATATAAACTTAATTAGAAACTTATCCGTTCTTAAAAATGATTTTCAGTTCTCCAAATTATACAATTTATAAATGAATAAAATAATCGATACAATTGGTATTTTTCTTGGCATAAAGTTTATCGATTTATCTATCGGTTTTAAATAATAATTTGTACAATTTATATGATGATATCTTAATAAGACACATTAATTATTAGTACTACTTACTTATCATATAACTTTATACTCATATGCATAAGTAGCATATATATATTATATATATGAGTTGTTTAATTATTATTATTACAATTTATGTATATTATTTAAATACATAATAAATAGCAATTGGTGTGGAGCTGAGCTCGCGCGCGCGGGGAGTGATGTTTTGGGGCCGGCTAGTGTACATCTCACAACAGAGTTCACAACAAACTAGGAACAACATAGAGGTAAACACACAGATCATGTTCCAACTATATCATGGTCCCTTGTATGCTAAACATAAATATTGTACACGCCAAAATAAATAACAACCAGATGCAAATTAGAAACAAATATATATTAAACAAACTATATATAAAAGTTGCAATAGTAATTACTTGAAAAAATAAAAGAAAAAAATAAAAATAAAGGTGAGTTAAACTGGTGAGGAAGCACACAAAATGGTGGTGATAACTTGGTTGGTGACGATTGGTTGGTGATAACACAAATAGGGTGACGATTACAGTGACAGTAAATGGGGTGAGGTGTTGGACAAGTAGAATATTGTACAGGGTGGCAAATAAGCCGTGAGTTTCCAACCAAACATTTAAGGAATTTACAAAAATTAAAACAAGACAGACCAACCAAACTAACCAAATCAACACATAAAACAATTAATAACCATATTATATAAACAAGCGTTCCCACTATATAAGCTGTAATAAAACTGTGTATGGCAAAATAATAATAATAATTAGTAAATAAATGAGCGAAAGGAAATCACCAACAGTAGCGGTAGTGGCAACAATTTTTTCAGTATCTCATAGCCACTGACTATCTATTATTATTATTATTATTATTATTATTTTTGTTATTATTATTATTATTAATATTGCTACAGCAGTAGTGTGCATATGGCTACATGGGGCTATATACAGGTGTGCAATGTTGTAAAGAAAGATTCACTGGTATCATGAACAGCCACTGGGTTTGTGCAACAAAGTACCTACTAACTCCAATTCTCACTGGGGGGGAGGGGACCACCTATATACAAAATGGCTAGTGTTTCAGGTTTCTTCTGATTTAATAAAAAAACAAAAGGTAATACAAACCAACATCAGTATACAGTACTAATCAACAAAAATATAACAAGAAAAGAGAAAAGAAATACCACATAATGGTGTACAATAAAAATACCAAAGTTATGAGGGAAGGGAGCTAAGAGGTTAGCGTACTGGACTCCCACGCGGAGGACCCGTGTTGATGCGCCTTAAATTAGAAAAAAAAAAAATTAATTTCCACATTTTTCCGAGCAATCATCTGTTTTGGATAGACAATATTACATCAATATGATTCATTATGTAAAATGATTGTGCTATAAAGTAGTTCTTCTTCATTAAATAAATAGAAAAAATCTGTTTTGAAGCATTTACATGACTTTTCTTACTGCGATTATTCGATTTCGATCGCTGAGTTGGAAATGCAAACTGGCATTGAACAACGATCACTAAAACGGGACGTCTGAAACACGCCAGTGAAAGCACTCAATGTCAGTGGGTGGCATAGCATAGTGGAGTACACTGGCATTTAAAGCGGTGGTGCCGGGTTCAAATCCACCGGTGCTGTTCCTAGATTTTCTTGCCCAAGGAATTCTGCAGCTCACTGTCCTAATGGGTGATATTGTCTGTAATGAGAGATCGCGGCCCTATATTGCAAAAATTGCAGTGCACTTCAGTTGTTAACGCGCTTTAAAAAGCAAAAAAAGAAGTCTGGATTCTAACAATGGGGAAAAATTACAAACCACCTCAGCAGCGGCCTACCACCCATACCTCTTTTTTCTATAAAATAATAGAGTTGTCTAATTCCAGTGGGTTGCTTACATGATTGCATTTGATTCCTGACACATAAAACAACCTCAATAATGCCATTCCCGCCCAAACATTATTAAAAATATTATAAAAGACTTATACCAGAACATGACCTAAGGACGCTATATCTAGGCTCTCAGTCCGGCATGGAAACACAACTATACCGATGGACCAATATTGAAAGCAACGCAAATATCGGGGCAAGGGTTTGTTTTTTCTCATGTCTTGAATTTCAAATATCGGAGCCAGTCGGCGAAATGCCATTTATGGGGGAAGTTAGAGCAATAAGTGTAGGATATGAATCATCAAAAAGAATGTTAGAAGCTAAAGAAAACGAAGCTGTGACTTACTCATAATCATACAACCCAAGGAAAGGGAAAGGCGTTTATTGAGCAGTAAAATGGTCGATTTTCTGATAACTGATACGAAGTATATTCGTGGTATACTTTTGTTTCTTAAAAGGGTGCTTGAAGATTACTTCCATCGTATCGGCATCGTACAAAGCCCGACTTGCCCTCTCTTAGGATCTTAAAATCTCAGAGGCTGTGAATTCTGAAAATCTGTAAGGCTCTTAAATGTATAAGAGCTCAACTAAATTATTAATAGTCAGAATGACCAAGATAACCTGCATATAACAGACAACCATTTTTATTTACTTGCTAAATTATATTAGCCAGCGCGGTATCTAATGGCTGACCCCAATCAGTCACATTGTAAAGAAAAAAAAAATTTCATTCTGTAATCCTCAACCTCCAAGTATCAACTTTTCTTCAATTTTTTATTTATTAAATATTAATGTCTTCAACGTTACATATACCTGGTAGAACCAATCAAAAATAAAATGGCACTTTATAAAACAGTGTGATGACCCGGAATTCCGTTAAAATCAATTTTCTCGAAAAAGTTTCAAACACTTGTGACCGATTTATACATAAATACTTAGTGCACCAAGTTTGAAGAAACTCGCTAGGGATAGTTAGCGAGAAATCGCGATAAACTGACTCCCTCTTTCCCAGAAACTTTGTAAAATCAGTGTTGCGAGAAAAAAGCTCAAATAAAAGTGACAGCGCTGCATGAGGGTAATAAGCATATAAAGAAATAAAATCGCTGGAGCCTTTACGAAGGTTGCAAAATAATAATAATATAATCTGAAAATCCATTTGTAAGGTTAATCGGAGAGGAAGTTATCGATCTAAAACCCCTCGTGCAAGCCTCTATTCACACACTCTTTTATTAAGATATCCTGATTGGCGAACGCCCGAAACCGGTCAATGGGTACAAAATGAAGCTGGCTATCACGGAAAATCTCTCTGATGCTTTTCAGCTTTGTGGACCCAACCACAACAACAGTCTGTTCATATGTGTGTGTGTGTGTGTAAATATCTCAAGAACTGAAAAATCCTTAAGTCTTCATATTTGGAATTTCATTGAGGTATCCTCATGGCTCCGACAAGAAGGTTTCGGCCAAATTCCGCTTTTACTGTATTTCTTTTTTGTTTTTCTCGAAAATGTTCCCAACAATGTTCTATGAAGCTCAGAAATATGGAAACAAGATGAAGAATGAAAATAACAATGGATATAAAAATGGGGCTGCAAGGAAGGAAATGGCCCGTTTGCCACCTCCAAACGGCGTAGGAACTTAAAAAAAAAAAAAAAAAAATTCTTCGAATTTTGCATATTGGCTACATTACATAAATACTTATCACTTGTATTAAATTTGCTGAAAAATTGATTTCTTTGATTGATTCAACTGATTGCAACTTGAAGCTTTTTTCTAAAGAGCCAGCATAGAGTCCATCCATCTAAAAGAGCCAGATACCATCTATATAATCTTCAGGTACATTTTAGCATTGCTAAAATTCCAAGTTTGATGAAAATCGATTAACCGGAATTGAGACTTTTCAGAACAGATTTCAGGAAGTTTTCGAATTTTCTTGATAAATCTCTAAAGTTTTCCTTAAACTTATAATGGGCGGTACAGATACAACCTTTATTTGATCATTTTTCCGGGAAAATGTATTTCTGTTGGTGTTGTGGGAGGAGTGTGAATTAGGCTTTATGTTTATGCTCCCACTATAGAGAAAAACGTTTGCTTTCAAAAATTAGCAATTATAATCCCCTCCATCTGTATTTATATGTAATGCAAGGCTAGCTCAACATTTAGTAATAATTCCAGGATTCAACAAATTTGCCAACTGGGTTGCAAGAGAAAGTGGTATATGTTTTCACACTAGATATTTTAGTAAAGTATTGTAGAAAATTTAATGCATCATATTTAACTAATTCGCGTTGATATGGGTAAACCTAATAAAGTTGGTGTGGAAAGTGCCATTTTACCTCATGTGTAAATAAATAAATAAATATCTCTGGACGTTCCAGTGGTCTAACGACTTACTGTTTTATGCGCAAGTATTAGTGTTTGCTTCCATTCTGGTATTCTGTTTACGTCAGAAGATACCTACATAAAACTAATGTCAGCACATTAATTGAGAATCAGAATAGGAGCGTCACAGCAACTTTATTAACAAACTTCAGTGGCTCTTGTGTGTGTCGTGTGTGCCTATTGCTATATAACCTTGATCACCCTGCACTCTGGTGCGTCTGCAAACAATAACTAAACAAAATAATAATAATAATAATAATAATAATAATAATAATAAACATCTAATAATCTGGCGGGCAAAAAAAAATACATATGTTATTCATGTGTTTTTGTAGTGTATATTATTATTTAGATCACTTACTCCGACTTAACTGTCAGTTGTCATCATCAATGATAATCTGAAACAATTGTACAAATTACCAATCATCTCGCGCATGATCAATTATATTTTTGATGCTAATCTGTTTTTATTCATGTTTATGTTCATTAAATATTACCATACATTTGGGCTGATTGGCAACAAATTTGTACGACTATGATGAGAGCGTTCATATATATAGGTAATATAAATTTTTTTTTCATAAGGTACTAAAAATTGAGTTGATAAAGCTCGTTATTTTCGTAAAGGAAGATGTTCACTACCACCATTTTGAAATTTAATGTTCAATTTGAGAGATAAGTTAGTTTTAAATAAAAGAAGAACGCAGTATTGCCCAGCAGCACCTCAAAATTGAAATGATGAACTAATCAACTATTTCAACATTTGGCGTTTTCCAATTCATTTATACCTTTTCCAAATACGAGGAGCCGATTTTATTTGGAACGGCCAGAAAAAGTATTAGAAAATTTAAAATTTATTGGTGCTCTAAGAGTTGAGAATACTACAGATGCCATCATCAGGAACTCTTTACGGTTACCGAAATATGTACATAAATGAATTGACGACTTCAGATATATCTCTCAACGTATACATTCATAAGGTACTTATCTCTACAACTCTAAAGAGTCCAGATAAACAACACCAATGGTACCTGAAACCTAAAGCAACATAAATTTATTTTTTTAAATACATTTTGGCCATAACACTTCTCCTTATCATTTAAGGCCAGACGATTCACAAACCACTTTTCCAAATATACTTAAAGCTTTTACGAATATATATATATATATATATTAAACTTAACTAGACATCCCCACAAAAGAAAGGATAATTTTACAATGAAAGGTTTCTAGGAAGGTTTCAATCACTCGTAACCCAAATCCGTGATATTTTTTGTATTTTCTTGAAACAACTTCATCAATCTTTATTGAAGGCCAAATAAAGGTCCATTATTTTTATTTGGCGATTTTTTCCAAGAAAATAAATTTGCGGTGAACGGTGACATCATAGTTGAACTGTGTTAGGCTAACCATTTCAATAAGCTGTAAGGCTCCACCTTTATTATAATAACAAGTTAATTCTACTACTCTAATCCCGAGTTTGAGATGTCTGTCAGTCAGAACTGTGATTATTGCAGGAACCGTGTGACCGCTTCATATTAGGTATTGTTTAATTTTGTTGTAATTATTGTATAATTTTTTTAATCAACTTTTCACAAACCAAAAGAATATTAAGGAAAATGATCTATTCATATGATTTAGAAACCAATTAAAGAATTTTAATTCTGACTAATGAGACTTTTTAATTGTTCCACTAAATGCTGCTAAGTTGGGAGCCGGCAGTGCGACTATGTTGTTTAAACACATTTTAAATATGATTGTTTCTGTGCACACGTCATATGTCACCTGTCTTCTCGCCAATAGTATCATATTAGATTATATTTTAAAAATATTTAAATACACTTGGAAAAGGTTCAGGTATATGTGAAAAGAAAGGAAATTTTATTTGGAAATGGTTTAAACATTTTTTGAAAAGTTTGAAATGTACATTTGGAAAAGATTTAAATGATTTGGAAATTTGTATGCAAATAAGAAAGAAATAATAGTAATAAAAAAACTTAGAAATGCAAATTTAAATAAACAAAACCTAGAGGAAATAAAGTTAAGAATTTCAAGAGAAAACAGATATATGAAGATCAACAGCTGTAGGCAAAAAATTAATTATTATGAATCTTGTCAATTTGAAAATTTGGTCAGACAAATCGGAACTAGTGTGAGGCAAGTTTTAATTTTGAAACCCGACATACTTTACCAGTAACTAGTCAGCACATTAATAATGAATGCTTGTTTCTACCATATTCTACGTCACAATATGAATAATAAGACAACTTGGGGCTGTTATCGGTTCAGTTATGGTACGATCATTGAAATGCATGAAAACTGCATTGCTTGAATGTAGTTAATAAATAAGACATGCAACAATGTGTTTTATTTACACTATGAGAAGGATTGAGTTAAAGATGTAAGACAGCGAATCCAATTAAAAAAGTAAAAGAAAAACTAAACTATAATTATTTAATAATTTGGCAACCTTTAAACTGATAAGTTCTTGCTAATTCGATAGTGGTTAAAAAAGGATTGAATAATGAGGACAGGGTTCAGAGCCAGCCGGTAGCAACATTGTGGCCGGACACTGGTTGTATACCGGGAGGCAAACTTGGCATCACCATTCCGTTTCTATCCTTAAACTCTCCCAGTTGTGTTCGAGTTTCACACAATGCTGGTTCACTATCACCCATTCCCGTAGGTCCCAATGAAGGCCGATGTTCGGCCGATCTATCTCGTTCGCCCCTACCTTGGACAGGCACGCTGGAAGCACGTTTCAGCACTTTCTTTTCGCACCGCTCCTCCACCACATCAACATCGACGCTGGACGATTGGTTGGGTGTATAGCGAGACTTGTGGAACTTTTCACGTTTACGTCTCAAAGCGGACAATGCTCGGTCGGCTGCTGAAGTAGCTCCACTGGCTGCACTGTCCGTGGTATCCTCCGAGTTGGGACTGCGTTGTTGGTGGTTGTGAATCCCATGTGGTGGTCCACCTTCGCCACATACAGAATCCTCTGAGCGGCTCTGTGATATAAATCGGCCTACTTTCCCACTTCTAGCCACTTCTATTAGGCTATCCCAACGGCGTTTCCTGGCTGAACTTCCTTTAAACATTAGCCTACTCAAATTGTCCTTGTATTTCCTGCGGATGCTCATTCCTCCACCGCCTGCACCTACAACAGTCACTGTTTTTATAATCGCCACTGTAATTGTTTATTAATTTAATTAACTTATTATGAAATCCCCAACTTTGTTCGAAATTCTTTTAAAATTAAATTTAAAAATATAACTTGAGAGTATTATTTTCCAGGGAACAGTTTCATCCCTCAAGTTCACTGAAGATGTCTCCTGCACGTTTGGATGAACCTGAAGTGCAATACTTAAACTATATTAAAAATATTTATCTCTTACCTGCATAATCAGCTGGATTCGTTACTAAAATGAAATGTTGCCATATTAATGCTCATTGGCTATTGCAAAGGGCAATCATTATCATTATCATTATTATAAGCGAAATCATTTGGGAACTTCTGCACATCCCCGCTCTCCATCACCAGCTATCGGGTCATAAGGCCACTTTGTAACCGGCTGGCGATCAATATTGAAATAACGGCGGCTGCCATAAAAAGAAAATTAAACTTACTTTCATCATGACGGAATCTATCGAAGAATTAGGTCATTGTATTGTTTTACTGGCCCCAGCCAGTGGGTTTTGTATCGGGAAGATCAACGACAGATGCGATATCTAAGATCCTTGGTTGGTATGTGGCAGTGGGCACAAATACGTCCTCACTGTTCCTGGACATAACTAGAGCCTTTGATAATTATTGGAGGCCGACTGTTTTGGAGTCACTCAGAAGAAGAGATTGTCCGCCAAATCTTCTGAAACTGATACAAAGCTCCTCCCTCGCGGTGGTAGTGACTCAATCCGGCGGGATTTCAAGGTCAATAACCAAAGATTGTCCGCAGGGCTCGGTGGTGGGCCCGTTCCTGTGGTACCTAGTTATGGATGAATTGCTCGAGCATATAGATAATATGCATTATTGTGATTCGGTTGCATTATTGTAATTCGTGCAGCGCTGTAATGCCTCGGATAAAGAATTGTTGTCAAGGGGAGAAGCTACAGATTTAGGTCGAGAAGTGTAAAGTGAAGCAAAGGCAAGCTTCATCCCAGTCGTCCTCCCGATCAGGGTGGATGAACAAAGAACAGTCCATATAACTGAGTTTGAGTACTGGGCATGCTGCTGGGTTGGGAGCTTTCTTTTAAGCCACATTTCTTTAAACCATATTCAGCAGGTTGCCACCAGATGTCTCAGTTTGTACCAGGGGATCAAAAGAGTAGCCCGTGGTGAGTGGAGGCTGAAGACTGGTGTGGCCTTGACAATCTATGGGCGTGATAAAGAATGTTGCAACGTACGCAGCTGCCTGTTGGGCTGAGAAGCTTGAGATGCAGTCGTACAGCGGTATTCTATTACGAATGCAAAGAGCCAGTTTGTGCTCTGAAACAAGGGCCTATGCGACATCCCCCATAGTCCCCTTACCGTGGGTCGCTGGTGTGCGACCGCTCGATCTCCTCGCAGAGATAAGGGCCTTTACCCATAAGCATAAGAAAGTGGGGACTATCTTTGATGGTGAGGAGCTGTCCAGTAAGACGCCTCCTGCCCTCGTAAAGAAAAAGTTCTGAGAGTACGAGATTAGGAAGTGGCAAAGACGCTGGGATGAAGCAGAGAAAGAGAGAACCACATATGAGTTCTTCCCGAATCTGCATCACAGACTATCGACTCAATGGTTGGAGCTACCCGAACTGTAACACAAAATTTCACGGGCTATGGGGAGTTCAATTCGAATCTCTTTGAGCTGGGACTGAAAGATTCCCAGAACTGTGAATGCGGTGAACAGGACCCGGTGCACCACGTTCTCTTCCGGTATCCTCTCCTCGACGAGGCAAGAATCCATCTGGAATTCAAGCTGAAAAGAAGGGGTGAGAACTAGCCGGGAGATTGCGAAGAATTGACAAAGAGTGCTAGAAATTTTTAAGATTTTTGAGTTCGCTCGAGAAGTAGCGGTATTAAGAAGGACTAGACGGATATGTAGAGGTCCGCCTCCCCGTGGCAGGGTCGGGAACTTGCCTACTATGTAGGTAAAGGCTAAGTGACCATAAGCACAGGTTTTGGCGCTATAATAATGTCATAATTATTATAGTAATAATATAATAAATATTTGGTGAGAATAATAATAATAATAATAGTAATATTGTTTTCAGAGCATTGCCTCAGTGTATTTGTAGTACCGAAGAAGGTGTTCGAACATTCGCAACAGAATTGCCTATTACGATGTTATAGGTTATACGTTACCGATGAATGAAGGAATCTATTAGTGTGATGTCTAAAAATGGATCTTAGATACCCAATTAGTATTGACTGTAATATTTAAGAAACGCCATATGACTTAAATCAGAAAAAACTATGTAGAAAATTATGTTTTGTTATAAATTGTGACAAAATATATCTACATATTTACCATATAGTCACCACCATTAAACTGGCACACATTTCTGATAGCATGTCACTAATTTACTTATTTAATTGTCAGAGAAATCGGCCGCCAGTCCTGGAACTATTGATTTAATACCGATCTTGAGTTTATCATCTCCAAACCGCTTCGATGCAAGCTATTTCGTTAAACACAGAAATGTTTATTGGTAATGGTGGCCCTTAAATACTATTGCTTTTTGATAATGAAAACCGAATCTCAGCACGAACTTCACAATGGTGCTATCGCACTATTTTGAATTATTAAGATGTGACATGAAATATGAGTCCGTCTGCAACAATGTGGCTGACAGCTAGCTACTGAATCATATAATGCTACCTTTATTCTACTATTGCGTTCCCCAGTTTGCATAGGTGGTAATTTCAAAAAGGATCTTCTTTAAAGAAGTACTGATGGTGCTAGTAATCTTTTAAAGATATTAAAGAAGCTGATATTGCTTGCTTACATTTGTTCAGAAGCCGAGAATGAAAAGGTAAACTAATTTGCCTGTGTAGTTGTTGAGATGATATACTTCAATGCCAAGGAGGAAAAAGATTAAATGTTTCGCCAAAACTCAAGGATACCCATGTTAAGAGGTGCACCAAAGGCGTTCACATGAATAATAATATTTCAAACTTTGCTCATTTCAATTATGTTTCCATTTGACTGTTTTTATACATATTTTTGTATGAAAAGAGAAAATTCTATTTCGCGTGATGAGCTAAAATAAGTCGCCAATATGACATTGAAGTCAGGTGGCGCCCGAATCCTTCTCAGTGCACTGTTGCGGCCTCTGGACAGTGTTTTCTTGTTAGAGATACATTAGCACCTCCGAATAGTGGGAGCTACGAGAAGAACTGAGGGCCTAAACTTGAACCCGTGTCATTCAGCTAAATCTGTTAATGTCAACTAAATATGTGTAGAAAGAGCTTGATGGCAGGGAGCAGGCCATATGACATTCACCTTTTACTTGCATTTATCCACTTCTTTTAGAATTTATGCACGTACGAATTTCTTCAGAAGCACAGACAGGTCTCGGTTATTTAAATGTAGTCCACTTCTGCTATTCTAAAAACTACCTAAATATACATATATATTATAAAAATATCATTCGCATCATCAATGCCAAACCTCTAGTTAAAATTTATACCCTCGTGGAAATTAATCCATACAGACTGTTAATTTGGTTAATTTGTATAAAACCAAAACAGATTTAATTCTAGTTTTAAATATTTTGCCTATTAATTATTTAAAAGTATTATAAAAAAAAACAACTAAAAAACTAATCTCTCTAGAGAGAAAAAATTCTAATAGAAGAGAAATATATGATTTATGAGAAATAATATGTATTGGACATATTTCATATTGGATTTCTTAACAGTATCTACTATTTACTACAATTATTAAATAATAATACATTTACTAGATCTGGGGTTAATAGTGTGAGCAGAACAGACTGCAGACTGACAGGCGCACACTACACACACACTTGTCAGACATTTCTTAAAATAGAGAAGTGTGCAATAGCTGTAACACTCACCCAATATTGGCAAATTTCAAAAACATGGTGATGCAACTACTATCTTTCATTTAATAATTTCTGCTGTTTGGATAGTGAGCTGTACAGGAGGAGAAAATCCAAGGGCAGCGAACTCAGGACTTTGGGCATGCGAGTACAGCGCCTTTCCACTGAGTATTCCCGTCTAATTATTGTTTATTATTTGTATTAATCTGCTATGTAGCCAACATATTGAATTATATTAAAATAATAATAGTACCAATAATAATTTTTGAAAGCTTTGTAGAGAGTAGAGGAAAGCTAGAATCTAGTAAAAAGCTAGAAGAACTTGGAGATCCAAGACTTGTTGGCTACACTAGTGGACCAATTGTATAACTCATGTTGTATAACATTGATGAACCCTTCCCGTTTGCACGCTTCCAGTTATACCTAAATATCTTTTCTTTTACTTGCTAGGGTGAAGGCGTGGCTATCTTCTCAAGGGGTACTCAAAAGTAACCTCAAAATTGTCAAAGTAACTAAATTTTCCAAGATTGTTCAAGGGAATATTCTCTTAATTTGGAATGATTGGATATATATTCAATCTATGTTAATAAACTAATAAGCTTAATATCGTCACGACACTTCTTAGGTCGTCAAATAACAAGTTTTTAAACATACGAATATATTTACAAGTTTTAAAATTACATTATATTTTTGGAAATACCTGAATTCCCTACACAATAAGTTGTATTCCTTTTAGAAATGTAAAGTGGGCCCTGAGGAAATGGTAATTTCCTTCAGTAGACATAATTCCAGTTGTTTTCGAATGGACTTTAACTGTAAATAAATCTTTGGGACACTTGGATTTACAGATGATCTCCATTGTACAGCCAAATCTAGTTTTATGTGTCATGTAGAAAGTAGATTCAATGAAGGTCCGTGAATGACGGTGACTGACGAACCTGCTCTATATGAACACTTGTTGTTCAAATGTCACCATACAAACTTATAAGTACCAGCTGAATAGTGCAAGTAAAACTGCTCTACTCTACACGAGATATACATAGAAATCTTCGTGGATATCAGTTTGTGGGTAGTAAGCTTCATCTTCTAAATCCTTTACTAATTGACCAAACTGATGACTGGTCCACGAATCATTATTTAATTGAATGTTCTTTGTTAACAAGAGGCAGCACAGAAGATTGCATTGATGTTTTTTCGTTTTAAGATCACCAATGAAGCTCTGAAGCTATTACACTCCCCCGGTTAGTTTCAATGATTTAATAATATTACATAATATTTAAATGAAAATATAAAGAAGTGAGTTGCATCACCATGGTGGCTATAGAAGAAAAAAAGAAGTGAATTTATTAAATTAGGCACTACAGTAGGTTCAGTAAATGAATAGAAGAGCTGAAAAATAAATAGTAAAAGATGCAGCTGGCATCCGCAGCGGAAGTACTAAAGTATAGGCAGCCACAAACAATCTACAAACAGAAGCTTTCTTTCTTTTTATTATGTTTGCTTTGAAGGAAGAGCTGGATGGCGCACACAGACAGTTACCTAACCGTGCTGAGTTGGAGAGATTATCATTGGAGGAGCTCTTCTGTAATGAGGCTATCAATTCAGCCACAGGAAGCGGTAGTCCAGAGCCAGAATTGGGCGAACTCGGAGGAGGTGCTATGTTGAACCCCTTCATCAACCTGCGTTCCTTCTGCCTGTTCTTTTTGCCGCCGGCACCTTCAACACCGGGACCAACTTACAAAAAAATTTCTAATTGTTTACTAAAACTATTGTATTGAAAGGTAATTGTGAGGGAGAAGTGATTGGTGGAATTATATTTAGAAAAATTAACTTTCTTTTATTATTATGTATTGATAAAAAATTTGGTTTAATTTTTGCAAAATGCCAAATAAAAAACTGTATTTTTCATTGTAGATTAATGAATACTCTAATAAAGAATCATATGTGACTCATACGGTAACATTAATGTTTTCTTTTTAATTATGTAAATTTTGGGAACTTGGGTTGTAATATATGATCAATCCAATTTATTTTCCTTACTACTGATTATGAATATAAAAACGTAGTTGTTATTTACAAAAGAACTGTTTACTTAAATTAAAGCACTTTTAATTCACTTTCAAATCTACTATTTATTTATATTTATTTTCAACTTGACACTATTTGTAAAAGAAATCCAAAATAAAGCAGCCTGATTTTTTGTTGCGAGTTTTTCATTAATTTTTTGGCTATATCTGCTCATAACATTAACCAACATTTAGGGAAGCAACGATCCCTGGCTCCGTAAATTTTCTTCTGGACATGTCAGTCCAGAAAAATAACACGCACGAAACCTGAAACCGAGGTAAATGATCAACTCTAGTCGGCGCCAGAACCTCTTCAGAGAATTTGCATCAGATATCAATGTTAGTGCTTTGACATTTTTAAAACATCTACAAGCCAATGCAAGGTAAAAGATCTAGAAAAATGGTTCCTGATGAATTGACTGAATATCAGAAATACAATTTCTTTTTGCACCTGAAAGAAATAATCTTCCTTTTTTAAAAGGAAGAAAAATTCACAACCGAAATAAAAGTAAAATGGTGTTTTGATCAGGGGGAACTTGAATTTTAAAAATTGTGGAATCCGAATCCTTATTTTGACCATTAGTGTAAAAGTGAACATTTTTAACTGTAAAAATTTATATTACATTTTGCTTTACAATAACGGACATTTCACATGTTACAGCCCAATAAAATCTAATCGTAAGATTTAGATATTTTTTAGATAGTTCGTAAGTTTGTAGATATATTTCTTTGACAGGTCAAAGTGCATAATAAGCAATTACTTTAACCGAAAGCATTACTACTATGTATGTACTATTTGGATATAATTGGTAATTAGATTTTAGCAGATTAAGGATAATGATGCAAATTTCAGTTTAGAAAATGATTGTGAAACGAAATGGCCGATTCATCGATATATAGTAATGATGAGTGTGCCAAGAAAGAAGGAGAAGGAAGGAGTTTTTGGAAAAGAATTATTGTTTTACACTGAGTACCAAAGTGACACATTCACATCTTAAACGCAACTCATAACCAGTACTTGACATTAGGACATGTTGCTATAAGCATGTAATATTTAATACATTCTGTGAAAAGTCATCATTTAAAGAAATGTCACTTTGTTACTGAGATTAAATACTGACCATTCATGTTGAACTGTGTGATTGTTCTGTGAGGTTCTGTAATAGCGGTCTAGGAAAACTTTTTGTCTGCTCCAAAGGGAGCCACAAACGAGATAATTGATTATCTAATGAACTTAATTACATTTATCTCCATTCAAATGTTAAAGAATTAAACATTTGCTCCCCAAGATGATCTGCTTCAACTGGTGAACGAATCTGGTGCGAAACACTCACACTACTTTTCTCTTACTGCTGTTTATACAGTTATGGCGGCAACTTAGTTCGGCAACTTAGTTCTGACACCCAAGCGGCTGTTAGCTCCGCCCATTACCAAAGCTTTCTAGTAGCTGTGACATCATTGACTACGCCCACGGGTTCCATAGGTTTAATAATGACAATTTTTTTTAACTTTCAAATTTTGCTCACTAATCCTAACATATAGAGGTGAAGTAGGGACAAATACTACTCAGGCATGTAACAGAAGTGACATAGGAGTTCAGAAGAGAGCGTAAAATAATATTGTATCAAGCCTAAATAACATTTGAAAATTAACGCTACAAATTCTACAGAACTACCAAGAATCCATTTTTTGGAAAAATGCTACAAATAGAAGTGATAAATTTATATCTGATAAGTTTAAAGGAAATCTTGTGGTCACTTTCGGGAAAATTCCTAAAGCCCAAAAATTATTCAGTAAAGTCGCACCGATTTCTTCAAATTTAGAATTCTACACTATCAGTGTAGAACCATACACTGGTTCAACCATTCAGTGTGATAGTACCAAACACTGGTTCAACCATTCAGTGTGGTAGAACCAAACACTGGTTCAACCATTCAGTGTGGTAGAACCATACACTGGTTCAACCATTCAGTGTGGTAGAACCAAACACTGGTTCAACCATTCAGTGTAGTAGAACCAAACACTGGTTCAACCATTCAGTGTGGTAGAACCAAACACTGGTTCAACCATTCAGTGTGGTAGAACCATACACTGGTTCAACCACTCAGTGTGGTAGAACCAAACACTGGTTCAACCATTCAGCGTGGTAGAACTAAACACTGGTTCAACCATTCAGTGTGGTAGAACCAAACACTGGTTCAACCATTCAGTGTGGTAGAACCAAACACTGGTTCAACCATTCAGTGTGGTAGAACCATACATTGGTTCAACCATTCAGTGTGGTAGAACCATACACTGGTTCAACCACTCAGTGTGGTAGAACCAAACACTGGTTCAACCATTCAGCGTGGTAGAACTAAACACTGGTTCAACCATTCAGTGTGGTAGAACCAAACACTGGTTCAACCATTCAGTGTGGTAGAACCAAACACTGGTTCAACCATTCAGTGTGGTAGAACCATACATTGGACTGAAATGGTACTTTAGAGAAAAGCATAACGCTACAGTTCTCCCAGAACGCTCCAAAAAATCCATTTTCCCGGGAATGTGTTAAATAAAACTGACAGGTACCTATTTATGTTTGTAGATAGTGTACGAAGTTTAAATAAAATCGTTTCATCCGTTTTCGAGAAAGTCGCCAATAACTGTATAAAAAAAAAATTAGTCTCTTTAGGCCTTAAATTTGTGTTGAGATATTTGTCCATTGCCGGACAAACATCTCATTAAGTCTCTTTACTTTACCGGTTGGTGGATTTTGCCCGAAACCATAGTGTGAGATGGTTAGTTACTTACTACCTACCTAATCGGAATACCAAGTTTGAGCTTTCTGTGCTTTTTCGTTTTTACTCATTTTGTATACATTACAGCACACACACACACACACTACGCTAAAAATATTTGATTCGCACTCTGGGAAATTCAAAACATGTATTTCCTAGAAAAGCTCAATTTTAAAAATTTGACGCAACACTTCTTACCTTCAACAAAGAAAGTAAAAAATTAAGCTTAACTTTTGTTGTTACACTTGGTTGGAGTTATATGGATATTTTATGGGTAAAGCTAAACTTTTGATTGTGCTTTGATTCTTTTGATATCGTCATTTACGGTTTTCAATTACTGGCCAATCTAAAATTGAATGGACTAAAGTTAATGGTTATTTCAATTCAGAATACATTGAAAGTCTGGGGGTCCCATACGGCTCAACCCACTCCATGGATCGATCCGTAAACAAGCAATATGGATTGGCTAGGGTCTCCTTAAACACCGCATCGATCTCCCAAACCATGGACTCACCCCACTCGTTTTTACGTTTGTCATATATGTCCAAATGAACATAACATGAATCTGAACAAGCCATACTGTAGGTTAATAATCGCCTCGGGATCCTATGCAAAGCAGTAAATCTGGAATACATGTCAGTAATAAATCCGAACATTCTGACACTTACCGGCTGTTTCCTTTTATGCCAAAACCTGTGTGAGGAGACCAGTTCTGCCAGCCTAGAGACTCCCGTTTGCGGCAGCTGATTGAACGATATCAGCCTTCTACACAAGAATCTCCCCCATTAATAAATCTCTTCTTAGTGGCAGTGGCATCACTTTAGCCTCCACCAATAGAATACTAGTGGGTGTGGATCTCATAGCGCCCAAACAAATACGTACTGCTTTATATTGAATTTTATCTAACTTGGCCAAAGCTGATTGACAGGCATCTCCATAATACCGCAAGCATAATCTAACTTTGACAAAATTAAGGAGTGCTATTTTTGGATCCGTCCCGTAAGTCACATGCGCTATATACCGTAAAATATTTAAATTTTTCTCGCAACTTTTCGCGACTTCCTGAGCGACACTGAGCACACACAGATTGGCCACATCCATAATCTCCAGCAAGGTCCGCCCGTCCGAATTTCCCTTCTGCAACCCCATACAGCATGATGTGTATTGAAGTGACCCCCAAAAAGAATGGGCCCTGAAACCCAATACCTGGTTTAAACCGTGTCTCACATACGATGACCAATCAATTCCTCTCTCACGCAACAACATTTCCAAACTGTCTCGATTACTTATGTACCATCTTATATTTATTTGCAGAATTTTCATCATTTACGGGAATTTGACCGTGTTGAAACCCCCTGCATCTGAAACATGCTTAGGGATGTCCTTCTGTTTATCAGTTTTTAAACGGTTTATAACACCTTCCTTGTTCTGTTCGTTTATAGGATCTACAAGCCCCACATCCGTAAGCTCTATGTGGGCCTTCCACTCCGAATTGAGCGCTCTGTTTTGATGCAATTGACCCAGAATTATTTGAAATTTTTCCTTCCGAAAATTAAGATGTTAATATTTCCAATGATTAGTAATTCCATCTCAATCTTTTCTACTCATTGAATCAATTACTTCAATAAACGCTTCCATGTCTGGGTGCGTCACAGAGCCAAGGGTCTGCCGAATCTCTTTTATACTGATTAAACTTCCTTTTCTTTCCTCCTGCATTCTGGTACCAGCCGATATATCAGTTGGAACAGGCTTTAAATTGAATGATTTTTTCCCACATTTTGGGCGTCTAAATTTCCATACCTGTACCTTTGAGGGACCTGGTAACGCAGGAAACTCTTCCTCGGTGAGACCCTCAAACTTGTTGCTTTTGGCGATTTCAAAAAGGAGTCTCCAACAAAAGTTGAGTCATACACTGCTTTTTCCTTAGCTATTTTACTTTTTCTCTATGTCTTTACATTTCGCATCCGTTGCAAGGTGATTCCCATGGCAGTTAATGTACTCAATTTTGTCCATATTGCACTGATCTGCGTGGTGCAGCCCCGTACATTTACTGCACCTTGTCTGCCCTCTACACTGGATGCTTGAATGTCGGAGACAATTCAAATATGGTCTCCTAGGAGGAACATAAGGCTCCACTCTGAACCTCGCCTCATACGGAAGTTTCTGACTGTCGAAGGTCAGGAAACAAGTTTCAAGAGGCCTATTTTCGGATCTTTTATGTACCCTTTCTACCTTTATCACCGAAATTTCACTTCGAAGATGGTGCAGAATTTCCTCCTCTGGAAAGGATACTTCCATCCCTCTAATGACGCCCTTCGAATAGATTCGATATTCAGGAACATAAGCCCTCAAGTTTCGCTTTTCCAAACCCCTATGGTTAATTAAATAGTTAGCCGCTTCAGGAGTTTCTATTATGATTTTATTCGGTTTTTCCCCACAGCTCTGATATCCACTATATCAGTTGAATAGTTGTGCTCCTCTTTATATAACCATTTACCGAATGTGACTCGGTGGATATTGCCCACATTCCCATCCCGACCTTCTACATGTAGAATGTAGGGACCTTTGTCCGTAGGCTTATTATGCAAACCAGTCAAGTTCACACCACCTGTTTCCATAGATACTTCATTATTAATTGTATTATTATTACTGTTATCATTAATAGTATCATGAATATTCGCTTCACAATCCTTGTTTTTCACACTTTCGCCGCGGGCATATTCAGACTCGTATTCTAGCGAGTCAGCGATCGCTTGTGGCCTTTCCCGGATTTATCATTCTTATTAATAATATTAACCCCATTATTACTAGTATTACTATCATTAATATTATCTTCCAAATACTTATCTTTTCTGTCAGCCGGTTGTCCTCTATCATGAGGTAGGCCTCCGCTGTGCTCTTCATTCCTAATCCTGCTGTGTTATGTTGTCCTATTTTTTTTTCTATTTGTTTATTTTCCCCAAAATCTAAAATTTTCTTTGCTATCCCTACTTTAACCCCCGAACACCACAACCTTACTAAAATTATTAATTACAACTTCTCTAAACCCTACAAAATTGCAATTTTTTGGGAGCCCTCTAAATTAAACTATTTTAACCTGTCACTCTGCCAGAGCTATTTTGATGGCTCGAGATTATTAAGGTCGTAAGGCCTTGTTAGTCAATATTTTATTCTTTGAAGAAGGACTTGAAGGTTCTAATTTTAATGTTCTTAATGATATTAATAAACGATTCTTCCTCGTCTTCTGGGTCTAAATATTTGGAACATTTTTATAATAATGGGTATACCACTAAAAATGATAATTTACAAATCACATTCATTACACCGCCATCTTCAGTATGGGTTATACGCCGACTAAACACAAATGTACAAAAAGAAATTGATATACTTCAAAGGAGGTTTCGAATTAAATGGAATAATCTTTGGTGCTGCGAGAATATTTGAAGAATTCTGTATTAAAGCTAAAGCAACTAGATTTCTGCCGGCTTTTTATGTTGAATCATTTGACGGGGAATGTGAAGATCAAGATCATAAAGATTACTGTGTCAACGCATTGGAATCCATCTGTGTTACCCATTATACACCCCACCAACCATTTATGTTAGGGAAACTGTGTAAACATTTCCAAGTATAATAAAAATGTGTCAATTTAATAATTGTATTAACTGCAGTAAGAAAGGGAATAGCTAAGTGGTTAGCGTACTGGACTCCCACGCGGAAGACCCGGGTTCGAGTCCAGCTGTGCTACCCTTAGATTTTTTCTTCCTAGGAGCCTCTACAGCTCACTGTACGGTGATGGACACTTTGTCTGTAACAAGAGAACACTGTCCGGAGGCCGGAAGTGCACTGAGAAGGCTCCGGGCGTCAGTGACCATAGATGTTGAGCGCCTTAATTTAAAAATAAATTAAAAAACTGCAGTAAGAGAAAGTCATGAGAGTGTTTCAGTTTGTTTCAAGAAGCCAGACTGTACAGTTTTCTACCTCATTCTCTAATAATTCTATTTATCATGTGAATAGACTGAATTTTTATTAATTATATTGGAAAAAACACTCATCTCTTGAGCGAATTCTCTACAACGAGCGCTGGAGGTTCCATGTTGTTGATACCGGCCACATCAGCGCTATGCTTGCCTTCAACGTTCTTATGCCCTTTATTTCGCGCACCACACACATGGACGAACGGAAGCTATGTCTACATTCAGCAAAAGCTGAAAAAAATCGTATAAAAGCTCGGTAATTTGAGAGCTTAATTCTGAATTCAGATTTAAAGAAATCAAAACAAGCTATCAAGAAGTCTGGAAACAGTGTGCAAGCGACATTCAAGGACCAATAAATGTCGAAGAGTCTAAAACACAACTCTCAAAGAGTCTCATCAAGCACTAGCTACCAAAATGTAATCATCTGTCTGCACTCAATTCTCTCTCAAAAGCCAAGAAGTTTCTCTTCAGGATGGCAAACTAATAATGAAATTGGCCGTTGAAACAAGGACCAAGCAAGAGTTCTAACTAGTTATCCGCTTATTAAGCTAAACACATTATACTCTTCGCTCGGATAGTCTATTCCCTTTCTATACACACTTTCCCCTTAGAAAGTAACCTAAAAATATAATTTGTGTATAGCAAGTCCAGTGAGTTCTAATGAATATCCATCAACCACAACATTCTTACTCCTTTTTTCGCGTAATGAACCCATTTTGAACTAATAATGGAAACTC
Organism: Triatoma infestans; assembly: GCA_011037195.1. Classification (NCBI taxonomy): domain Eukaryota; kingdom Metazoa; phylum Arthropoda; class Insecta; order Hemiptera; family Reduviidae; genus Triatoma; species Triatoma infestans. The sequence continues at coordinate 19,559 of JAAEAF010001164.1, read as the reverse complement.
TGAAACTTTTGATGATAGGAATTACGTGAACATATATTGTCTTGTAAGTCCCATGCGTGTTTCTGAGACTAGCGCAGTCCCAAATTCCCAAAAGAGCTTAAAAGGGTTGACCAGCATTATGAAAAAAGAAGATACTACAACTAGTAGCGACCTGATACCGAAGATCAGGGCGATGGAACCGCGGCGGTTAACCTCACAGACCCAACCCAATAAAGACGTTAGCAGGACCTGTCCCTTCATCATTGACTACGAATTGCCAATCAATATTAATGTTTGTGAAAGGTTTTTAATTATATTTTAATCAAACAAATTATGTTTATATATACCACTTGCAGAGCCACTGGCGGTAGATGTATTCATTCCAGATTCTTTCAGTATTTCTATGAGTTCGCATCTGAAAGCTGATATGTCCTGTTTGATTTCATTCACATCATCCTCTGTAACACCTTCATTTTCTGCTTTACGTTGTTCCACCGTCACATATCTCCTCACTAGATTCCTCATAATACTCTGTAAACAAGAATGCAATTACTTTTGGCTTAGATCATTATTAATATGCACTCAATCGGTTCAAGCATCTTAAATGTTAATTCATGCTCTTCAAGAAATATATTTTAAAAACTTCTCCAAGGATTTTTACTTCAACAATATTTTCAATGTAAAGAAAAATAAAATTAAAACATATAAATGTGCCACAAGTGCGTCTTAGTAATTTATATCAGCTGTTTTCAAAGTAAAAAACCAATTTTTATGCAGTGCACCGTGCAAACTTTATTACTTTCTCTTACTCCTAGTAAGAGGAAGTATTGTAATCGTGTCAAATTTTAGATATCGAGTTTTCACCAGAAATACACTTTTGAAGTCCCCCCTGAGTCCAAAAAAGTGGCTTTTAGAAAATGGCCTGCGGGTGTATCTGTGTTTGAACAGCATAGCTCAAAAATGAAAAATCGCAGCGAGTTCAAACTTGTTATTCCGTTTATGTATCACCATGGGACCCGACGGTAAGTTGTGTCAAAATTCCTCAACCGGAAGTTCCGCTTTACTGAATAATTTTTTTTTTTTTTTAGGCTTTCTTGAATATCTCCAACGATTTTATTAGAATATCAAGATTTTTATTTGAACTTTTATTTGAAACATTTCTTCGGAAAAATTCATTTAAGGGCACTTTTAGGGCAAGGGTGGGGTTAGATTTTCCTGTATAGAGCTATTTCAGTTTATTTTAAAATTCGATCATCTAAATAATATTATTTAGAATTAAATATAACGTTGAAATTCCGAGTTTGAAGAAAATCGGATGACCTGAAGTGCATTTTTACTCAAAAGTATTTTCCATTTTTCTGCTATTTTCTCTAAAACGGCTCAACGATTTTCTTTAATGTAAACTAATTATGTGAACTAGACATATAAAGAGACACAACTTTTATTCGGAATATTTCTCCGGGAAAACGCATTTAATGGGGCTATCCAGGGAGATCCTGAGAACCCTTTCCAGGGTTATGTTTCAAGAAAATCAGTAAACCGGAAGTGCTAATTTAGTGAATAGTTTATTCGTGATTTTCTTCATAAAAACACCGATGAATTTCATTAAATTTGGTGTAGTAACCATAAAATTTGTCAATTACAATTTTGTAGGCTTCCGTAAGAGGAAGTTGTGTGAGAGTTTCTCACCATAACTCTAATATATAACAGTTCTTATTGTAATTTATTTGTTTAATTGCACTAATAATTAGTTTGATTCCTGTTTTTGTGTTGTTGTGAGAAACTAGATTTTGATTGCATTAGCTCATGAGTAGATTTCCATCTTTATACTCTCACACTCTGTGGACTTGCACCACATACATAAACGTAAGGATACTACAATGAATAGCTAAAAACTCCAGGTCTATGAAAAGTTTTTAACTGAATATTATGAATTCCTTTGGGAAAATTTTGTACAAATTGCGTTTAACATGAATTTTATTTTGTTCCAATATTATAGAGGCCAAATCAAAATGGCGGATCATGCTTTCCCGCCTAATTCTCTTTTACCTTCTTCTTCAACAATGGAATTAAAAATTTAGAGTTTTTCCAAAGTATTGTATAAAGGTGGAAACAAGCCCATCGATGATGCAAAGTCGTATCGATTGATACAACTCCTGCCCGTTTTTGGAAACTGCTGGAGAAACTGATTATAATGAGATTGAAAAGCTTTATCAGTTTTAGTTCCAGTCAGTATGGTTTTGTATCGGGTAGATCGACGAGAGATGCGATATCCTGGAATTGGTACGTGGCAGTGGGCACAAATATGTTCTCACGGTTTTCCTGGACATATTTCCTTTGAAAAATGTCTGGTTGCCGATTGTGTTGGAGTCACCCAGAAGAAGAGATTGTCCACCAAATCTCTGAAATTGATACAAGGCTACCTCACCTAAAGGGTGGCGGTGCTAGTGACTAAAGCCGGCGAAATTTCAAGGCCAATAACTAAAGGTTATCCGCAGGGCTCGGTGGTGGGCCCGTTCCTGTGGAACTTGGTTATGGACGGATTGCTAGAGCATATAGAAATGATGGATTATTGTGATTCAGTTGCATACGCTGACGACCTTGCAGTAGTCGTTCATGGTGATTATCGTCGGGAATTAGAAGAGCGTGCGAGCGCTGTTGTAACCCGAATTAAGAATTGGTGTCAAGGGGAGAAGCTTCAGATTTCGTTCGTGAAGTCTAAAGTGATGCTAATGAAAGGCAAACTTCATCCCAGTCGTCCTCCCTGGATAAGGGTGGACGATCACAGAATAGTCCATGTGACCCAGTTTGAGTACCTGGGCGTGCTGCTGGATTGGAAGCTTTCTTTTAAGCCCCATATTCAGTGGGTTGCCTCTAGATGTCTCAACTTGTACCAGGGAATAAAAAAGTAGCCCGTGAAGAGTGGGGGCTGAAGACTGGTGTGGCCTTAACCATTTACAGGGGCGTAATAGAGAATGTCGCAGCGTACGCAGGTGCCTGTTGGGCCGACAAGCTTGATGACATGCAGTCGTATAGCGGCACTATGTTGCGAATGCAAAGAGCCATTTTGTGCTCAGTAACAAGGGCCTATGCGACTTCATCCTCAGCCTCCTTACCGGTGGTCGCTGGTGTGTTGCCACTTGATCTCCTTGTAGAGATGAGAGCCCTTACCCATAAGTATAAAAAAGGGGTAATGATTGTCCTTAATGGTGAGGAAGTGCCCTGACAGACGCCTTCTGCTCTCGCGAAGAAAAAGAGCCGAGATTATGAGAGATTGGGAAGTGGCAAAGACGCTGGAATGAGGCAGAGACAGGGAGAATCGCATATGAGTTCTTCCCTGATCTGCATCACAGACTGTCGATTCGATGGCTGGAGCTATCCCAAACCGCAACGCAATATTTCACAGGCCATGGGGAGTTCAATTCTAAGCTCCATGAGTTGGGATTGAAAGATTCCCCGAATTGCGAATGCGGTGAACGGGATACAGTGCATCACGTTCTCTTCCGATGTCCTCTCCTCGACGAGGCAAGAATCCACATGGAATTCAAGCTGAAAAGGAAGGGAGAGAACTAGCCGGGAGATTGTAAAGAGTTAATGAGACGTGCTAGCAACTTTAAAGACTTTGTTGAGTTTGCTCGAGAAGCAGCAGTAATGCGCTGGACTAGACGGATATGTAGAGGTCCGCCTCCACCTGGCAGGGATGGAAACTTGCCTACTATGTAGGCAAGGCTAAGTGATAAGGATAGGCACCGGTTTTGGCGCTATGCGCTAGGTACGGTGGCTAAGAGTGTGCTCTAATTTTGAATTTTTGTGGCTTATCGACCTGGCCCCGCGCCCCTCGCTTGATATTGTTGAGCTATTAAGCGATATTCTTTACAAAAAAGTTCTGTATTTTAGAGTGATTATTGATAAGTGTGTTGAACTTTCTGAGCTTGACGAGCCATAAACGCCAGTGTACAGCTTTGTGGCTTTCTGTTCAGCGAGTGGTGTCGTGCGTCCACGTTCGCCGGGGCTGGACACCCCATTTCCGTCTGGGCTAAAGGGAGAACAACACTTGTAGAAGGGGACGGAGGCACCCAACCGCTCTTTTCAGAGCGTGGGCGTAAGCTTCGGGTTGAGCCCATTTTGTACATACTGTAAATAGTAGGACTAAACTATTTTAATTGTAAATAGTAGCTTTAATAAAGTAAAATTAAGTATGACGAGCACACCGACGGACGTTAGACTGTCTAGTCCGTTCTCGGATATCGAAGTGACACCATCTAGCCTAAAAGGCATGACTGGTGGTTTAAGAAGGAAATTATTTTCTGACGCGCAACAAAAAGATGCTACATGTTCGACGGTGGTCAAAAGCACCACTAGTGACGTGGTAGTTAATACTGCCGAGTCCACAAAACAAACCGCAGTGAGAGGGGTAGCACAACAGGGTATGTACGGTGGCTAAGAGTGTGGCAAACATTATTTGCCATCTTCAGCGGTTCTCTATAAAGAAAAAATTGTTAAAGTTTACATCTATGCATCCACCCAGACCTGAGCGTCAACATCCTACATATTTTCCCCTGCTAATTCCCTTTCCTCCTATCTATGTATTAAACTATTCCCAATAATCCTATATATATTCCAATAACATTTAATTATTAATTTAAAAAAAAAAAATATATCTATATATATATATTTGTCCTACTTCTTGGTCCCTTCACTACCAACGATTCCTAACGGTTCTTCCCCCTCCACTCCCTGGTTTTTCCTCTTCAACCTTTCACTGGTTGTACACTCGTAACTAGAGACATAACCGAAGTTATTGTAACAAGTTTTCCAAACTTCTCTTACTTTAAGGTCTGTAACCTTGCTTCAGTTTTTCTACATTATTTATCTGTGCAATTACCTTGTTATTTTAGAAGATTCTTCTCGACCGTTGCTTGTATGAAGGAAAAGGATTTGAGTTCGGTCTTTTTTTGAAAAAAATAAAAAAACTTAAATTCTTGCCAACGTTTCGACAAATATATTGTCTTTTTCAAGGCATAAAAAATAAAAAAATAAAAACTATTAAATAATCTTTAAAACATATCAAACTTGAAAACTTATGTATAATTTTGTAAATAAAAAGTTGAGAACACCTCAACAACACAGAGAATAGTGAACAAATAAAATGATTCACTATTGAAAATCACGATCCTTTTCCTTCTTGTTATTTTATTACTTTTATTTTTTATTTTTACTGTTTCAGTTGTTAAATACAAGTTATATTCTTATTTGTATAATTTTTTTTTATAGAGAGCTCCTGAAGGTGGCCGAAACGTCGGGTTTTAAATACAAAACACTTACAAATTATTTGGTGTTTTTTTTTTTGGAAACTTCTTGATCGATAAGCCAACAATTAGATACACCTGATCACTTCTGACTGCCGACTAGCAACAATTTGATATTTAGAGTTTTTATTTATAGCTCACATTAATTTTATAAAATAATAAATAATATGTTAGAAATAACTTGATTTTTTGCATTTTTTTAAATTTATTGCACAATTTGAAAATTTATAAAATACCTACGGAGGGAAAATTAGTCAAAAAATTCTAAACTGGTTTTTTCATAGAAATAATTAACCAATCACAATGTAGAAGTCAAGGTCACAAATGTGGGCGTGGTCAACATGTTGAATAATATTAAATTTCTGATTGGCCGAACATTTGCCACATTTCACACCTTCTCTCCCAAAAAATTGGTAAATTATTTATAGCTAATAATTTCTTTGAAAAAACAAGTTTAGAATTTTTCCTCCATAGGTATTTTATAAATTATCTAATTGTGCGATAAAAATTTTGTATTAAAAAATGCAGAAAATCAAGTTATTTCTAACATAATATTTACTGTTTTATGTTAATGTGAGCGATAAAGAAAAAATTAAGAATTTTCATTCCATTGTTGAAATAGAAAGCAAAAGAGAATTATGCAGAAATGCGATCCAGTCCGCCATTTTGTATTTGGCCGTTTATAATAATGGAACAAAATAAAATTTATGTTAAACACCCACAAAATTTTCTCCAAGGAATTCACAATATTCGGTTAAAATACTTTCCTTATACCTGGAGTTTTTAGTGATTCATTGTATTGTCCTTAATTTTATGTATGTGGCGCAGTCTACAAAGTATTGGAAGAGTATATACAGTAAAGATGGAAATCGAGCTAGTTTCTCGCATCAACACAAAAAAAGGAATCGAACTAATTATTAGTGCAATTAAACAAATAAATCATAATAAGACCTGTTATATATTAGAGTTCGATAAACTTGAGAGTGTTTAACTATGTAAAGTGGAGTAAGAGAAAGTCTTGAGTGTGTGTGTCACATCCTGATTATAAACCGGTTTCTATAATAGAAATATAAATGAAGTAAGTTAACTCTGTCAGTTGGGGCGATCTGAAAAATAGTAATATTAAATATTCCAAACAGAAACAGAAAATAAAGATTACATTGAAATATGGAACATTTGTGAATTTTATAATTCCATCTGTCAAGCTGTTCTTATTGGTTCCTACATAATATCAAATTACTATTAAATTGTTGTGACATCATTTATGAAATGCACTTTTTTAAAGGAAGGAATGCACAGGTTTTACCGGAAGATAATGCCGACACAACTTAATTACCCAAAACAATGCTATTTAAGAGAAGGCATGAACAGTATAGGCAAACAAATGCAAACACATTTTAATGAAATTCCTACTGCCCAGTTAGTTATTTGAACGAAATCAGTTATGAATGTAATGGTATTGAAAAAAGCGTAAACTAATTCAAGAACTACACAGTATAATTAAAAAATTATTAGGAATACTGTAAGGATTTCATAAAGTAAAAATAGCTAGGTGAGAGACGGCATGTCAGACTAGCAGGATAGGCTGATGAAGATTGCAGTGAAACAGATCGAGGATCTCTCTGATTTAGGCTTTTGAATATTCCTTAAAATCCTTTCTTTTTCAGAAAAGTTCCCTGGGCCGAAGTCTTGGCTCAACTGGTCTAGGGCGAGAGTCGTTGTAACTTAACTGACAATCTTCCTGATGTAGAGATGTCATGATGTGGTCTGGCGTCTCTCCTCACGACGTCTCTATCTGAACTTTGATGTTTCACTTTGTATTGGAACTGGTTCAGCGGAATGTGGAGAACATGTTCGGGCTAATTGAATGGATAAATAAATAGATTAAAAGTAAAAAAATCGCTAAGTAGGCAATTGAAATTAAGCAACTGAACAAAAACGAATTTACGAAGAAGGAGTGATGACTTTCCGACCTCCCCAAGAGATGGCGCTTGTAACGCTATTTTGACGATGCCATCTTGAAATGCCATATGTCTTTAGTATAACCTAAAAATTTACAAAGCTACTATGCGTGGTTTTTAATCAGTGGCTTTTTAAAGGTATCAAGTTTTGCTGTAATGGTATGCAAAAAATCGATGTGCGAGATGTGATAAATGTGTTTATATCAAAGGTTTATCTCCTACAGAGATAAAGCGGAGTTAGCGCAACATTGGGGGAGTCTGCTACTTCATTTACGGACTTCAAACATGGTCGTACGAGCACTCAAGATGCTGAGCTTTCTGGAAGACCAAAATCAGCTACAACCTAAGAAATAATCCAACAAGTCCTCAGACACAAGGATGATCGCTGGATGAAATTGACAAGCTTAGATTACTGGCATATCGAAAAAAAGGGCGCACCACATCCTAACGGAAATCTTGGGGATGAGAACATTTCAGCAAGATGGTGCTGGTTAGCTGAACCTGATCAAAAACTACAACACGTGATGTTATCGGAACAATGTTTGGCTCTCTACGAGTCCAACCCACAGACTTCTTGCGGCAGTTTGTTACTGTGGACGAAACCTAGATCCACCACATGCCCGAAATCAAACAGCAATCGAAACAGAGGACAGGTAAGAAAAAACCATCGCCGAAAATGGCAAAAAGCGGCTCATCTGCAGGGAAGGTCATGACCACAGTTTTTTGGGAGCTAATGGAATCTTGTTGGAAGATTATCTAGAAAAGGGCAGGACGACTAATGCCGAATATTATTCTAAACTTCTAGACCAGTTGAAGCAAAAAATTAAGAAAAAAAGGCCAGGTCTGGCGAAGAAGAATGTTCTGTTTCATCAGGACAACGCTCCCAGCCTCAAAGCTCTCTGTGTGATGGCTAAAATTCATGAATTGAAGTTTGAAGTTGTGCCGCATGCACCCTATTCACCAGACTTGGCCTCTTCGGATTTCAGACTCTTCCCAAGCTGACAAAATTTCATACTGGAAAGAAATATGGATCCAATTCCGAAGTCATCTCAGCGACGAACGCCTATTTTGCAGATTTGAACGAAAGCGCCTAATAAAAGGGATCCGAGCACTGGAGCACCGGTGGCGCAAGTGTATAAATTTACGAGGAGATTTTGTAAAGAAATAGTGTCATTATTTTGTTTCTTCCTTGTTAGGTCGGAAACTTATCATCCCATCCTCGTAGATGAATGAACTTACATTGAAGTTAAAAATTCAAGGAAAATATTCGGAAATGAAAGCAAAGATGCGAATGAACAGCTTGATAGAAGGACCAACTGAAATAAGAATACTGGAATGGTAAACTGGGCCGACAGTTCCACCTAAAATTCAATTAATTTCCCCTAAACTAAATTATTATATCTTAATTTAAATATTAATAAAAGCATATTCCAAATATATGATAATTAAAAGGACATATACATGGTGGCTCACCAGTGATCCACATAGTGCATTCTCAGTGATGAAATAAAACAGTGAAATATTTTAGTGAAAGAAAGAACATTCTGTTAAGAATCCAGCATGCCTGCACTTGTTTCATCAGCTTTTTTGGTGATAACATTTGAACATAACAAAAAGTGAAGAGAAACTGAGCGCAAAAGGGGACACCAGACATTTTGATATAGAACAGATAACTTTACTGATGTTCCAGTTTTAACTCTAATGGAATTAACTGTCAGCCACATTAATGTCTTTTTTAATACTCGTATATATGCTTTCCAACTATGTGCTTAGAAAAGAATTGTAGCCCCAGGAAGTAGAGCGTCTAATATCGACGCTTAGCTCGAGGTAATCCACAAAGCTGCTTGCAAGCAGTCCTGCCTAGAATGCTTAGAGAATAATGCAGTGTTCCATATAGCTGCCACTTACAAATTAAGTACAATTACACCGTATCTATGGTCATTGGACATTGGACAACTGATACTGGTCACTGGAAACTGGAAAAAAGAATAGTTTGCAAGAAATATGTAATATTATTTATTAACTTCATTATATAAATTAACGTTTAATGATTTTGAAATAATATTAATAGGCAATTTACTGGAAAATAAAATAAAATAAAATAGTTAATTTAATTTTACTAAGGTAATATTTTAATAAGTACCTACTATTACTTTTCAATATACTTTATGTTAAATGTATCTACTATTGTATATATTTATTTTTCTTCCATCTCTGACAAGATATCTATTAAATCATTCAAATATTAAACAATAATAATATAAAATAATTTGGTAATAACACAGGACAGAATTCTGATGGATTTTCCACGCTGAAATTTGTGGGGGGGGGGGGGGGGGGGGCAATAATAACTCAAAGTCAACAGCAGAAGCATTTTCAGGGATTTTATCCAGCACTGCGATTCTAACCCCTATTCATCAAAAACATTTTCAACTGTTGAATTATGAAGTTAGATAAAACAGCAACAGTTTGAAGAAATTACCTAATCTAGAGTATGTAATTAAGTTTTAGGAGTTGCAATTAAAATCAAATTTCTAGGAATTGAATTTTATAGTTGATTAGAAATTAAATTCTAAATGTTTTTAAAAAAAGAAAAGAAACAAAAACCTACTAAAATGTTGCCTCAGCAGTATGTGGAGCGCTATTAGATGTAAAAACGTTGAAATATCATTACATAAAGTCGGTGTCCCCATAATATAAGTGATAAGATTAGAGAATGTACATAAGTTTTGAAAAATTGAATAGAAAGATAATTATAATGGAAGTACTCACTTGATAGCGGAAATCTCGCTCGCTAGCCTGCTTGGCCTTGCGCTAAAACAAAGTGAACAAACGGGTTGGGAAGAGAGTGAAGGAACGGATGATCAGTCAGAGTAGTCACAGGACATGTAGGACAAGGGCGCAATCAAGCTCTATATTAGTTATCAATATTAAAACATCTTATTTAATTATTCTTATGTATATATGATTTTATATATATTTAATTATATATATATATGAATAAATTGATATGTGCAATTGGAGGTTTATCAGCCAGGTAGTTTCTAGGTTAAAAAAACAGTCTTTTTAAGTGCTTTTATTAATTCCGACATTTCGGAATGATGGAAGTATTGACACAACGAAAATGTGGCCGTAACATTGCATCTGCTCATATTTTTAAGAGAGCCCTGAAGATGGGGATCAAAATAATAAAAACACACTTGAAAACACTTGAAAAAAAAACTAGGGTGTTTTTTACCCTAAAGCTACTAAGCCGATAGCTGGCAATTGCCTACATCACAGGAACGTAACGGGCCAACAATTACAACAAGTTGACAGAATAAATTATTTAAAAAAAAAAAAATGATATATACTTTTAAGGAAATGGCATCATATTACAAAAAGTGAATTTTAAAGAAGATTTAAATGAAGATATTTCTCAAATTTATTTTCTTTTACTTTTCCTACACTTCTTCACCATAATTATTACTATAGCTTAGGCAACTTCAACTCTTATATTTCATTTTTAACTTTATTTTGAAAATAGGACAACAGTGCATTTTTCCCAGTTACAAGTAGTTCTAGTATTGCTTAAAAAACAACTGGTTCCCTTATTATTTATTGTAGGACATAATTATGTATACTTCTGGAGAAAGCAGTAAAAAATTTGTAAGACGATGCCAATATCTCAAAATCTAAAAAAAATGCACATGATGCCATTTCCCACCATTTGGTTCAAAATATATAATCATTAATATTGTTTCTGTAAGTAAGGAAGTATAGTAATGCCTATTTTTCAGGCGGTCTTTGCTCCAACTATCGATCAGGTGTCGTAGGCGGAGTCAGATAGCAAACATACTTTACTATATTAATATATCAAATAAAATCCAAGGCCAAAAGAGGAATCGAACCCATTAACACAATATACCTCACCTTGGCGGTGCATGCTTTATTTAACCAAGGCGTCTTAAATATTGCAGTACATTCTAAATAATGTAAAAATCGTTGAAACGGTTTATAGATTTCATTAAATTATAATTAAATTAGAAGCAATTAACCATGTACAACTATTTATGATGTATACGAGTACTGTAATTTGGCAGAGACCCTAATATGATTAATTTAATTTGTTTTTAAGGCAGGCTCATTGCATTTAATGATGGAATTGGCAATTTATAGAGAAAGTAATGATCAGATAGAAAGGGGAAAACAAGTAACTGGATTCCTTGATATCAAGAACAATGTAACAGTTTTCAGCACCGTTTAAAAAGGGTAGCGTAATGCCTTAAGATGGCATGACAGAGATACTGGTTATCTGTGAATACTGCTATATAAATGATGGAGGACCTCGCACTCTCCTTTATCACTACCTCCGGATACCCTTTACATTGGCGCACTTATTTATTGGCACAGTCGAGTTCTGGCTTGATTTCTCTAGAGGTATCCTGTAGGAGCAGTTTGAAAGATAATTCTGGCGAGTGAACGATTGTTTTGTAAAACAAGACTTCCGTTTTTGTGAGCGTTGTATCGTCTATTAGTCTGACGAGTTTCCTCTTGTGATAAGTGTCGTGATGTCTGACAGTCCTCCAGTTGTAGTGGGCCCGTGATGTTTGATGACCTTCCTTGTGGTTAGCGTCGTGATGCGGGGCCAATCAAATTAATTTTAGATTTGAGTGTTATTTCGAAGATTGCTCCCAGAATTCTAAAAATGTTTTCTCTTAATAGAAATTTTCTATTTGAAATATCCAAGGAAATTAATTTTACGGGTTCTGGGAGCTTGTACTCTAATTACTTAACTAAGTGTTGCCCCAACTTTGTGCAACACTTTTCTTAATGCAGCAAATAGTATTACAATTGAGGCAGGCTTAATGAACTGCATAATTTAGTAGCGAGAATCCATTGGGATATCATGAAGGGCTTCCCAATCAAAGTTTCCGATTATTACAATTAATTAAATTTAGATATTTCTGTTATTACTTTATGTGTATATTTGTTACTGAATATACTAGTAAATTTATCTTTTGCCTATTGTTTAGTTAATTTACTTTCTATGTTAATTACACAAATTAAATAAGTTATAATTATTGTGAAATATCAATAAAAACCATTAAAATAATTATAAACATAAAAAATAATAATTTCAATTTACATTAATTTTCAAGGGGTACGGCGCTTGCAAAAGCCAACATACTATCTGAAATGAAGGATTTATTCAGTTTATGAAGGGAGTGATATTACTGTAAGTGTTGCTACCTTAATGGTGCGCATATGTTCTTTTTTGGCGGCACGACTTTGGCCGCAAAACCTTCTGTGCAGCCACATTAAAAAGTACCAGACACTCTTCGGAGAAGGCAGTACATTGAAGGGGGGCGGCACAGTGCCCCCTTCCTCAAAGTAGCTGATCCACAATCGAGATCTGGCAAACTTCCACTCAATGTCTGCTCTCTCCTACAATATAAAATGCTCCAGGTAACATGTATACTGCATATTATTTACATGAACAAAATAAAATAAAACAGACTGACAGACTAACCGATATCAGTTGATAGGAATGATTCATCATGGCGATTAGTAGATTGAGCAGGACGACTATATTGATGACGGAGTAAGTACCAAACATAAGCATACCCCAGAATCTAGTGAATGTCTTGATGCCAGCCAATTCAAAATTGTCCAGATCAATTAGGCCAAACACTGCCCAGAACAGTGTCTGCGACGTTTCAAATAAACTGTAACCAATAAATAATAGACATTACTTGATTAGATATGATGAAGTAATGTCAACATGATATTTGAGCATTATCAGAACTAAAAGAACGAAAAGGAATGAACTTTTACTTTCTCTTTCAGCTGTAAAAGAAAGTATTGTGATTGTGTGAAAGTTTCGAAATTGAGTTTTGAGATGCTGTTTTTTCTTATCTTGAATGTCAACAGGGAGCTGCAGACAGTGCATTAATTTGTTATTAAAAATTAATTAAATTGTTCATTATTATTTCTGTCGTTATTTTTTCAATTTACTTTATATATTTTGGTCTACTGCCAATAACTATTGTAGGTTGTTTAACAAATCTCCAGCGACTCTATTGCTTGGAGATATAATTAAAAGGCATCACCACTGAGGAATCGATATTTTAAACATTTCCTTTCTATTTTCCTCATACCGATAGCAGATCATCACAATGCGCTCCAATATCTCATATTCTGCAAACCCTGGAGACTTCGTTTTCCCTATTTTATGCAGATATTGGTAGACAAAGGCTATGATTGATTCCAAGTCTGCATATACGGTATACGGCAGTCAGTTTTTGAAATTACTCCATTTCTATCCCACGGCTTTTATTACTTCTTTTATTTCTATTTTTTTTAAATTTTTGTTTTGAAATATATTGCAGTTCTAAAGATACAAAATGAAGGAATCAATTGGTTCAAAAAAGGATAAATTTGATATAAAAGTGTTGAAAAATGCTCAAAATATGATTATATATTGCTTCAAAATAGGGTTAATTTGTCAAGGTTCACGATTATGTAAACAGGTCAATAAATCGGTAAAAATATGGATTAATAGAACGTAATTGTGGTTCAAAATGTGCAAAATGATTAATAAATTGGTTCAGGATAAGGAAAAGGAATTTAAAGTTAAACTGAAAACAGCTTCAAACTTATTTCTATTGCCTTTCCTGTGAAGCGCTACTATGTTAGACTATTTCCACTGACCCGATATTTCCTCATTTAGATCATTGAGTGTTCTTGTAACTTCTGATTATAAAAAAAGCGGTACCTCCTCTTCATTTGAGTTATAGACATTTTCAGTAATTATACAGATGTTTACATAAATTTCTCGTTATTAATGCCATTTTAAACATTTCCTTTCACATCAAATCAAATTTGCAATTTAATGTCACAAATTTAATGACACGAATTTAATGTTCTTTAATTCTAGTGTGGACATGTCTGGAAGTGTAACCAATATAATAATTATTGTCGTGACAGTTATCGCATTTTGGTTTGATATAAGGCTTTTAGATTTTTCTTCTTTTTTAATTGGGTCTTTCAGTTTAAAATCCTGTTGCTGTATTTCCTAGGGGTTCATTTATAAGTTTAATGTTATTGCTGTGTTAATTGCTTGTATTGCAATTGTATTAAATTTTCGATATGAAATTTACTCTGGAAATACAAGTTTTAGGTCCACTGAATCCGAAAAAATAGTTTTTAGAAAATGGTGTGTGTGTGTGTGTGTATCAGTGGCGGCTACTGATATTCGCGATTGCGCGAGTGAACCCCGCGCAAAATATAAAATAAAAAGTAACAAATTATCATATGTTTATTACTTTCTCTTATTTTTATTTCATATTTCAATTTCAAAAAATATTTTATTTTTATTTATATTAGTTTCAAACCTAGGTCACAGTAAAAATAGTATATATTGCCTGATATCAAATTTCAATCAAATCCATGTAAATAAATAATGAATGATGTGAAAAAAATAATTTATTTGTCAAATCCGAGGAGAATCAGACATAAAAGAATAGGAACGTATATCAATATGGGAGCTCAGTCTAATGTGTTGTTTAATGTATTGTGCATTTTTGTACGATTGTAGGTATAATCATGCACATATCAGGCGATGTATAAAATGTAGGAAGTTGGGGTTCACAGTTCGGCATCGCGCTGGAGAATTTAATATATATATATGTATATATAAAAAATTTCTTTGTGTTAGTATAGAAAAGTGTATAACCCATATTACTTTTTAAAATATGAGTGGGGGATTCTTGCGCGATGAACATTACTTACGATCTTACGAACGAACTTACCCCATCTTACCCGGAGTTAAAAAAGTTGTTTTTAGCAAATGTATTGTGTTGGTGTGTGTGTGTGTATGTATGTATGTATATGAAGAGCATAGCTCAAAAACGAAAAACCGTAGAAAGTTGAAACTTGATATTCCGTTTAGGTATCACCATGGGATCTGACCCTAAGTTATCTGTCAAAATTCTTCAACCGGAAGTACCACTTTACTAGTTTTTTTTTTTTACTTTTTTGCCATTTTCTCAAAAACGCTCTGACGATTTTCTTCAAACTTAGTATATCAACTACATATACAAAGAGCTACAACTTTTATTTGAAACATTTCTCTGGGAAAATTCATTTAAGGACAGTTATGGAGGAGGGTGGGGTTAGGTTTTCAGCCAAAGTGCTATTTCAGTTTATTAGACAATTCTGCATTTAAACAATGTTAATTACAATTAGATATGTTGTTGAAATTCCGAGTTTGAAAAATCGGATAACCGGAAATGCGTTTACTTTACCACTTTACTAAATGATTTTTTCTCTTTTTCGAGATTTTCTCAAAAATTGCTCCGATGATTTTCTTGAAACTTCTTACATAAACTAAACATACAAAGATGTATAACTTTTATTTAAAACATTTGTCTGGTAAAATTCATTTAAGGGAACTTTTAGGGAAGGGGTGGGGTTATATTTTTCTCTAAAGTATTCTCATAGTTGATTATACAATTCTATCATCCAAACAAAATTAATTAGAAATAAATAGATGGGCAAAATTCTGAGTTTCAAGAAAATACTAAATCGGATGGGCGCTTTTACAGAAGTTTTTTCAGTTTTCGACGGTTCCATTAAATTTGGTAAACTAACTATAAAATTTGTCAATTATAATTTTGAGAACTTGTGTGAGTGTTTCACACCAGATTTTTTGTGACTTGATGTGCCTGTGCCATGTGTGGATTTTTATATATATATTTCTATATTTATAAAAATTTGATGTTGGTATTGGTACTTAAGTCGAACTCAAACGGTACAACTCTTTTTTTCGCAGTTTTTCTCTGGGTCCACAGTGACAGATTTATTGTTAATTTAACATATTTAACTGTAGGGGAGCGAGGCAAGTTTTTACCTGGCTCCTGGCTTACTTCATGATTTCTATCTAGCCAAGCTACTGATAATGATAGGTAATGTATTTAAAAAAAAAATGTTGAACCCCCACATATCCAAGTCAGGAGCCGCCACTGGTGTGTATGTATGTATGTATTATTTGAACAGCATAGTTCAAAAACGAAAAATCGCAGAAAAGCCATACATGATATACTGTTTGTGTATCACCAAGGGGTCAGACAGGAATTTATCAGTTGAAATTCTTCGACACCACATTATTGAATGGATGTCTTAGTTTTGGCGATTTTTTCGAAAACGGTTCCAATAATTTTCTATAGACTTTGTACATCAACTATACATATAGAGTAGAGCTACAACTTTTGAAACATTTCTCCGGGAAAATTCATTTAGGTGGGTTTTTGGGAGAGGGGGTGGAGTTATTTTTATCTTCTAAAGTGCAGTTTTAGTTTATTATACAATTCTACATCTATAATGTGAGGATTAGCTCAGTGGTAGCGCGATGGACTAACACCGCGGAGATCCCGGGTCCGAATCCAGCATGCCGAGATTATTATTAGATTTTCTCTTCCTAGGTGGCTCTACAGCTCCCTGTCTGGTGGTGGGTAATGTTGTCTGTAGCCAGAGAACGCTGCTTGGAGGCCAGCAGTGCAATGAAAGGCTCCGAGAGCACAATAGATCTTTCAGATCGCAGTGCATATCCCCTTTAAAAAAACTAATACTGATTATAAACGTCACTTTATTGTATCTGTTTCCGGAAAAATTGTTTTATGCGGTTCTGTGGAAACTGCATCTTAAACATCAAAATTTATACATTTAAATTTTTTCAGAAAAGCTGTCATTTTATGTATAATAGTATTAATTAATAGCAATTAAAGTGGTGAGCCTTCACACCAGATATTTTTTTTTATTGTATATTCAACATATAATAAATTATATTATTAGCTATCTACTAGTCACTACCAGGTTAAAATAAACTAAGAAATTAAGCAAATTCTTTCTATCAATATGTATAGCACCTACTTGGCGAACCTCCTCCACACGAGACAAGCATCTGGGTCATTAGGATGGCGAGGATCAAATGTGGTCGTGGCATTTGGGCATCTTTTCTTTTCCATGTCCGCATAGTACCACAACAACTGGTTCATACCTTCAACAAATATATTTAGAATAGTATAAAAGTCATTTGAAATTAAAAATCCAAATTATACCAAGTATATAAGAGCTAAGAAACTAACCGCAGGAAAAAGCAAAAAGTACGAGAACATAGAGGAAGAAGAACTTCATGATGTCCAGCACCATTCTAGAAAGTGAAACTTGCAGGGGTCCAAGATATGGATTTACCGAGAATATGTACACCAATTTTAACGAACTGTCAACAATAATATACAGTACAAGTGAATATAATTAGTAAATTTTATGATTAATCATTATTTTTTATTTTCTTTATTATAAGTACAATAGCGATGTTTACAATGTTCAATTTTATTTAATTCCATTTGTTTGAAAAAATTGCAATGGGGATGAACGATTCCAGATAAATTCAAAGTGATTAGAGATAAAAAAAAAACTAAAACAGAATATATTATAATTTTTTTTATCTAAATAGATTAAAAGAAGATCTTCTGATGAATAAAAAAAAGAGGAGTGAGTCCAAGAAGATGCTTGATGGTCATGGCATTTTTTTTTTCAGTTGTATAGAGCAATGGATCTTGAATCACGCCCATGTTTCAACCAAAATGGTCCACATAATCTAGGAATTACAAAGGAATTTTCAGTCAATGTGTAAAGTTCCATGTTCTGGCTGCTCCACTGGCTCAGAGCTCAGATCATCCCAAAACATTCAAAATAAAAGTGTCACCAGTTAAGTTATGTTATCAAAACGTAAATTAACTCTTGTTGGCAGATAGCCATTTTAAAAACAATAACTACTACACAAATAAAATTAATAAAATAATGCCTATTTTTTCAGTCAAGCTTTCCTTCCAACTACCGATCAGGTGTCGTGGACGAAGGCGGATCGTAAACGTAATTTACTATATACAAAATCCAAGGCCAAGAGAGGGAATCGAAACCAAAAGCACAACTTAGCTTTGCGGTCCGCGCCTCTAACAATTCTGCATCTTGACGATAACTACCATATAACAGTATACTTGCCAGCAAGGATAAAATGGATCAATGAATATGAAATAACAAAATAATATATTTCACACTTAATTCTTCTTTCCAGCAGATACATACAAAAATAATCATAAAAGAACCGTTATTAACCTCACAAGTGCATACTGCATATAATGACCTTCTCTAACTTCCTCCTTGCTTGATTGGTCCATTATTTATTATTGATTATCATAAAACATGAAACAAATAACACTCAAACAAATAACATTATTGTCATAACACAATATACAATGATGAGCCATAAATGTATCTCATTTGTCTCATAAATATGTCTCATTTATGAGGAATAAATGTATCTCATACAATATAATAAATGCTTAAACACATAAACACATAACCATAATGAAGCACAAAGTACATAATGAAACAAAATCATAGTATTTGACACAATTAGGTGAAGCTTTAGCTAGGACTACAAAGCATTCGGTAAATTAATTCAACTCACACAATTTCAAACTAACCAAAAGATTTTTCTTTTAAGATTCTGTCACAATAAAAACAAAACTTAATTCAAGTAACAAATGTAAAGTTTTAATATAGTGTAACGTTTTCCCCTAAAGTAGCTACTACAACTAGTTGCTAAGTGGGTTCGTTTAGACAAAACACACTAAACTTTAAACAACCGTCAGAACCAACCCTTGGAGGTGCCAAATTGGGGACGTCAAAAAGGCTTTCTTGAGTCGATCGAATGCTTCTTGGCATTATGTGTCCATTCGAAAGATTGCTCATTTTCAGTCAACCGATGTAGTGGCCTGGCTATGTCTGCAAATCCGTGGACAAATCTCCTGTAGTAAGTACACAGCCCCAGGAAACTTCTGATTTTCCGGTTACCTTTCGGGACTGGCCACGCATTCACGGCTTCAATCTTATCAGGATCGGTCTTCACTCCAACAATATATCCCAGGTATTTCATTTCCTTACCAACAGCTGGCATTTCTTTAGGCTAAGCTTCAAGCCAACGCCGGACAGTTTTTCCAAGACCTCTTCTAAATGCCTGAGGTGTTCCTTTAAGATCTTGCTGAAGATGTCAACGTCGTCTAGGTAAATCAGGCAGTTCCGCCAATGCAACCCTCTCAGAGTTGTCTCCATCAGCCTCTCGAATGGATCTTGTGGACTGCAGCTGAGCCATAACGTTGAATGTGATCTCCGGAAAAATGGATGCTGCCTACCTGTTTCTGTTGTTCCAAGTGGTACTACTTCTTCCACAGGTTCTGTCTCCATAGCAGCTGGTGTTGGTGGC